>WTSP01012997.1:137670-206256 GCA_025331215.1 Actenoides lindsayi
CTTTCACTGCAAAGTGTGATGTTGAATCTACTTTTAGCTCGTTGTTTTGTCTTTTTTTGGTTGGGTTTTTTTTTGGGGTTTTTTGTTTGTTCCCCCCCCCCCCCAAATACCATTTAGTAACTGGAAATAAGGTGAACCAGAGCAATGTGACTAAAGAGTTTTCTGCAGGCCATTGGCAAGAGCCTCACCAGTGGTTTGTGGACTGTCGTGCTGCTTTAAGAGAAATGGTGGTAGTGCATTGCTCTTCAGAAGTCCTACAAATAAACAGTGGCCTGGAACATTTCATTATTATTTTAAGAACAATAAGGGAATGCAGATTTAATAGGCTAATGTGTTTAAGTGGCCTTGGTACCATATTACTTAACACAGTGGGATTTTCTACAGCCTGCAGAGGTAGGAAATAGTTCTGTACACATTTACTGCATGGGACTTCCTCCTTTAGGACTTAACGTGGCTTAGAACAAAGTAAAAACAACTTTTCTCCTGTAACTTGCCAGTGGGAGAAGCATTTTAAAATACATTAGCAATATCTTCATTTGTCTGTGAACATCAGGGCCCTGCTGTACTGGATAATTTTTATTAATGCAGACTTCCAGTCAGTAAGGACAGAAAGGAGATTGCTGACTGTGTAAAATTCTGGGCTGGTTTGAGTTATTGCTCAGGAGATGGAAAGTTTCTGTCTTGCCTAAATATGAGGTTCAGTCACAGTTAGGAAATATAAAACCATTAATGCCATAGGACATTGTTAGACTAAAAACTTAAGCTAAAAGAGAAATGTATGAGAGAGAGAGAGTCTTGTGTTAGATGGTTACAGCAGAGAATCTGGTGGCAGGACTTCTGAGTTCTGTTCCATCATCTCCATATCTGCTGGGGGAATAATGTAGCTGTTGTTGGCATCATTGTATCTCTTCATGGGGAGGAAAAAAAAAATAATTTCTAAATAGTTTTGATATTCAAGGAGGAAAGGCAACAGTCTTAGAAAAGGTAGCCACAGAGTGGAATAGCAGTTAGGGTTTTGTTTCCTGGCAGGCTTAGTCTTATTTTTCAAGTACGTTTGCTGTGGAAGGTATGGGTTCAAATTTCATTCTTAGTCATTGCTTAGTGTTGGTAGGAGGGGATAGAGTGAGATGATGCTGGTCTGCATTGTTGCAAAAAGAGTTCCTTGGCATATGTAAAGAAACAAAGCAGTTCCTCCATGATAGACCTGTTGCCTTTGTATAGTTATTTGTAGAGAATACACATACTTCAAGAGTGCTGAGCTCTTTCTGGGGGAGGTAGAGAGTAGGGAGGGAGAAGGGTTTTAGTTCATCCATGTAAGTCACAGCCAGGTCCATCTTTGGTAAATGTAGATGCATCTCAGTTATGATGACAAAGTCTTGAAGGATCTCTGCTTTTAATTCATCAAGGTGTAGTGAAGAAACTAAAAGTTTAGTTGCATAATATCCTTTTTTACTTGTGAATATTATTTTCATTGTCTTAGCAATTGGGCCTGAAATATTTTTTCTGGGCTTAGTGGCAACGCAAAGGCATTAGATCAAGAATGTTCCAAGATTCAGATTGGCTGGTATTTGCTTATATCACTGTGGCTGAATGTTACCAGTTTTAAAATGCTTTTTTCTGTTGTTCAGGAAATTTTAAAACAGCTTTGATTTCAAACATGAATCTTGGCAAGTGACTGGTCCATGATGTGTTCTAATCACTTCTGGTATTTTGGAAAAGACTTGAAAAAGATTGAAGTTGTTATTTTATTAGAAATCTAATTACCAATTGCATATCTGAACTTCTTTACCTGGAACATAGTTAGCATATGGTCTTGTAGTCCTTTGCCCACTATAAGTGTTAACATGATGACTTCAATTTTGTATTTTGCTGTACACAGTTTTTTGTTAGAATTTTCCTACTCCTAAAAAATTATGTACCAGTTTGAATTCTGTAGTTTGGTTGACCACCAGGGGGGTACATTTGATCTGATGTGTTTTGTTTAAACATAGATTATGGAACAAGTTGAAAACCCAGCCTTACTTTCTGAATAGTAACAATAACAATTATATTTTGTTATGTGTTAGAGGTGTTTTGGGTTTTTTTTTTTTTTAGTGCAAGTGGAGCAAGAGTGAATTTTAGTCTTGGCACTTTGAACAATTCAGTCATTGGAGAAGCCCTACTATCCTGAGCTCGTACCTAGCATATACTCTTCCTCTTATGTATTTGAAGCAGAGTTAAATATTACATAGATTTAAGTGCTTACAAACTATAGCTCAACGTCTCTGGAATAACTACAAACAGAATTTGTATTGGACTGGGCCAGCAGGATGCTGAGGTCTCTGAATCCAGTCCTGCATCATGTTTAGATACACTTTGCCTCCAGCAAAAGTAGCCATTCTTTTTAAAAATCCATTTTAAACTTATCTAGTAATTATGCTGTTGCTTTATTAGCTAGATTTTGCAACATGTGGCTGGCAGTATAAAAACCTTTTTGTTGTTTTTACTAATATTGAAAGTAAATGGAAGATTTTTTTTTCTTGTCATTTCTTTTTTTCCCAAATATTATTTCCTGTTCTGACACAGCAATCACTTCAAATCATTGCTGATATATTCTATTTTTCTGTGTTGTTTCTGGAGGGGGGAAAAATAGAATAGAGCTTTGCCAAATTATAATGCAGGAACTGAACTTCCCTGAACTTCGTTATAGTTCCAGCTTGGTCTGAATTTCACTTCTTGTAGGATGATTTCTAATTCAACAAGAATTATATATATATGGATTTTACTGGGAAATATTTGAGAGCTTACATTGGCGTTATGTTAAAAGTTTAAGCAACAGATTTACAATACAGTCCAAAGGTCTCAAAGTCCTCTGGTATTGGAATTCCCGAAGATTTCTGAGATGAATAAAATTGGAGGGATTTGGTAGCATTGTCCCTGTAATATTGAATCTCAATAGCCTGTACAATAAGATATTGTTCAGTATCCTCCTTGGGCCTTGAGCTTTATATGGCAGTTACATAAACTGAAATAATGTGAAACTTCTGGGCATGGTTTGTGCATGACATTGTGCAAGATGAAGCTGGTTTTGAACTTCAGGTTAATGGCCTACTGGCAGAAGAATAACTAATGTGCCTAAGTGGAAGAACGCGTTGATTTGTGCTTCTGCACATGGTGGGTTAACCTCAGTTCGTGCATAATCTGGAAGACTCCTGTTGCTGCTTGAGGTGCACCTGTTCATATGAAGTCCAAGCCTGTAGTCCTAATGTTACCTTATATTAACTATACTTTCTATTAAAAGGTAGCATGTCCCTTCTTACACGTCAAAATCCCAAGTTCCTCCCAAGGTCCTTGATAGGCCTGCAGAGATAAGTTCCAAAGGAAGCAGGCAGAAGACCCTTTTAAAAACTGTTTTATGTGGACAAAGTAGGTGGCTGGTTAAGGTAGCAAAACAGTGATGGACCTCCTGTCCATCTAATGTGTTGCAGGGCCACAGAAGCCACCCTTACTGCTCTGGAGAGCTGCAGGAGCTACTGCCACCACTCATTCTTTCTGCTCTGTCATCAACTGGAACTACAGATTCACGCCACTATGCTGATACCACTTCCTCCTTCATCTTTTTCTCCCGTGAGAGGAGTGTCATACCTTCATCCTAATCCACTCACCTTCTGTGGCAAAGCAGGGTCCGTGGAAACTCCATGTGTGAATTTGGGAAGGCAGATTCTCACACTGCAGGCAGAGGGAAGAAGGTGCTTCTTAGGGAGATGGGCTTAGGCTGCTGCATGAGGGTAGGAGGAGTGCTGTACATCCTGAAAGATCAAAGGTCCCATAAAACATAGATGAAAAAAGGAGGTGGTTTACACAGCCTCCCAATGTCATTTTGCAAGGCAATAGACCATTAATGTCCAAATGACCATAAGTCAAGAGTAAGAGTTGACACCTTTCTGAAGGTTCTTTACAGTTGAAAACCTGCAGTCTTTACTCATGTATTGAGTTTGCCTTCACTGTTTCAAGAAAGAGAACAGTAAAAGTTATTTTGTCCTTATTCTTGGAGCAGCTTGAGTGAGCTGAGGCTGTGGTGCTGGGGGGCTGTGTTCTCCATACAAGGTAAAAGGAAAATTTTAGTATTATAAAGAGAGAAAGAAGCAGGATATAGTGAACTACATGTCTTGCTGATATTGCTGAGTTTTTCCCAGAAATATTCAACTGCCATGTTTAATTGCTCAACACTTTGGGATATTTAGAGTTCAAAACAGGGATTTATCCCTTTAATCTTCTCTGCCATATATACTATGAAATGTATGTGCATTGCCATGTAGTTTCTCATTTCACCTCGGTGTATTTCATCCAAGATCTTGCCCTTTCATAGATAAGGGTCAGACTGAAATTCTTCAGAGTATATCTGTGAAGGAAGTGGAGAAGGGAGTGCTGGTTAAACTGCAGGTATTATGTGTGCACAGTGTCTCTGTGAGGATAACTCAATGTCATCTCCTGTACCAGAAATTAGCCATGAAAAGGTTTCAACTGTTCAGGGCACTCGAAATTTGGGGCTACAACTAGAGGACCCTGCTTCTAAAGAAGAATTCGAGGAGACTATATGTGATTATTTCAAACTTGAAAATTTTTATCATTAGAACTAATGTCCTTACTTCAAGAAAAGAAGCCAGGTGATCTTCTCTGACCATAGTGGCTGCAATTTTTTATCTTAGTTTGCTTTGCAAGGCAGCCAGTTTCACAGCTAGACCTTATCAGTGCAGACTAACATGACAAAGTCATATATTCATAGTGAAAACCTTGTATTTCTGAGTTCAAACCCAAATTCTATATCCATTTTCAATAACATTTTTTACAGTATAAGGTATATTAAGTATCACATTGTTCTGGCTCATGCACATCTCCATTATTTGGATCTTAAAATTTTTATTCCTTTCACATTTGATGTGTTTCTTATTTCTCAATCAGTAGTTCTGGACGCTGTCAATATTTATGTTCTTTTTCACATCCTTAATGAATCTATTTAATGATAATAATCCTAGCACCTATTGCTCGGCATTGGAGTAGATACTTCTTTGTATTCTTATCTAATACCATTGATTAATAACTCATTTCTTCCTATCCATCAGACAGTCTTTATCTACCTTATTGTATTATTATCCAGACCATAATTCTCTAGTCTCTCTCTGAGCTTCCTGTGTGGTACTGTGTCAAAGGCTGTGCTAAAATCCAAACAAATTATATCCACCACATTTCCTTTATCCACCCAGTTTGTCACTGCACTGAAATACTCATCACAATGAAACATTTATTGATGTAAGTTTCTGTGTTAAACCAGAATAAATGTGAAGGTTCTGCTGTGATTGTGATAGACCCTGCTTCTTAACAGGTATTGTCATTTTATGCACTAAAGATAATTTGAGCCATGGGAGATGATACCATTCAACAGGAGCGGTGAGGCTGTGAAGATCAAAGCATTATGAACCTTAAAAAGAAGTGAGAGAAGCTTCTATGATACAATAACTTGTAAAGGGCATAATCGAAGTCCTCAAGCTGCATTCCAAGAGATGCTTAGAGAATATCAGCTTCAGAGCTGCTTCACAAAAAACTGTATCTTTAGAGAGAGAATTGTTTGGGCAAGGCCTTGTGAAAGCTGCATGCTGTCACTGTTCCTGTTCCTTGGGAACATAAACAGGATCTAGGGACAGCTTGTGCAAGAAAACAGTTGGAATAGGGAATATCATGATTTTCAGCAGCCAACTTGATTACCATCATCACCCTCGTGTAGGAGGAAAGCTTCAAGAGGTATTTAGAAGGATGCTGGGTCCCACCTGGCTATAGCAGAACTACCAGTTAAACTGCACTTTAGGAGCCCAGATCAGGTTTTAAGTGCAGTCATAAAGAGACTAAATCTTGACTGGGTTGAGAAGTTCAGCGTCTAATGTGCTTTCACAGCTGGCCTTCTCAAGTGCTTGTTGCTTACTCTGTTAGCAGTAGGAATAAATGAGAGGGGTGGACTCCGCTATTAAGGGATCCAGCACTTTTAACACGGATGAGGTCCCCTGTGGTGAAATTGCATCCAGTACCTATTTTGAAGTGACCATTAGGGTGGATTATGCATCGCGGCTTTTATTCGGTTGAGCGTCTCTAACTTCCCGAAACCCAAATTTAAAGGAGTGTTAGTCTTTGCCCAAAGGCAGTATTTTTCATCCTTGAACGAAAATAGTTCAAACACTATTGGGAGGTGTGTGAAAAGTAGCCAAAAATACACCTTTTTCCCTGATTAAAATGCTTTTCTAGCTGAAAAAAAACATGGTTTGGAAATTAAAATTTATAATGGATACAGCCTTCACTGGGAAAGTAAACTCCAAAGTTGAATGCCATAAGGAAGGCAAAATCTCTGTGGGCACCCAGCTTTGCAGTGAACTAAAAACAGATGGAGATTTACCATTTTGACAAAGAAACCTTCAGTTTGCTGTTGTCCGTTCCCGCAGTGGCAGGAACCCTCAATCCCAGCACAATGCTGTAGGTTGTCCTCTGCTCCTGTTTTACTAAATCACAAAAAAACACCCTCCTCAGGTTTCTCCCATCAGCAGCAGCCCTGTGACCCTGGTTTGAGTCACAGGGTTAGGAAGAAGCCCGGTTTAGCACTGCTATACCATACAAATGGCCATGAATTCAAAACCAGAACTGGAAATGACCAAAGCTCCTGTGTACTTTTGAAAGTGCACAAAGGGCTCCCATTTGGGAAAACATCCCTTTGGGAAGGATTCTTTAAGCACACGCATTACGTGGGGGTTTTTGTTGTTTTGGTTTTGTTTTTTTTATTCTACCCCCTCAAGATGAGAATGGTAACAAAATAAACCTGTCTTTAATAGAGAACTAATACCAGCTAAAGTGCATTCACCTTAAAAAAAGCCAGTGTAATGCTATATCTATATTAATAAGATTTGTTCTTTTGCATTACTGATGAGCCTAGACAGAGTATTGTGCTGGTGTGTCCAATTTCAAAGTTTATTTGTTGTTACATGAGGAGCCTGTACAGCATCGACCTCCCTCTCTGATTTCTATGACACAATTTGTCCCTGGCCCTGGTTGTGTTTTCAAACCTAAAATACCAGAAAGTAATTTCTGCCATGTCTTAAGTCATTATTTAGATTCTGAAGTTGGAATGAGGTATCATGACTGGATGCTGAGCTTACTTGAAAATTCTCTTGAAAGTAACAGGCTTGATTTTTTTGTTGTTGTTGTTGAGGGTTTTGTTTGTGGTATTTTATTTTTTTCTAATATTTTTTTTCCCTTTCCCTGGTTGTTGAGGAAGGCTTTCTTAATATAATCACTGAGTTTTTTCCTGAGTAAGGACACCAGTATTTTAGTCTCTGTGAATAGTTATTTGTGGCAGTTGCTTCATCATTGATTTACAGTTTGAGAAGTGAGAGCAGTGATATGAGCAAGTATTTTGAAGGAGATCAGTTGACTGAGATTGTAAATTCTATGCAGAAAATTCAAAAGATATCAGTAAGTTTTGTGCTATATTTTCTCCTAGCCTTCCCTCTCATAACTAATCAACTGTATATGATTCTCATTAACGTGCTCCAGCTTACTTCATGTATTCCAGGCAAATAAAACCCTTACAAATATGGAACTTCCTTATTGCTAAGAGGCTGCAGAAGGCTGACATTCTGAAATGTTTTCCAATAACAAATGATACTTCTTTTTTATTCTCTTTGGATTAATTCCATATAAAAACTAATTCTTGTGAAAGTGGAGGGACTAGACCATAAACGAGAATCAAGCATGGTAGAGTCAGATGCCATACAAGTTGTGGAATATTGCTATTGAACTTTGGTTGTGATACAGGCAGTAGCTTTGCTCTCACAGTTTGCAGGCTCTTCACAATCTTTATGGCAAGTAAGAATCATGAGAAAGCAGTGAAACACGTTCACCTTCTGATACTTGCTTTTAAAGCCTTTACTGAGAGCTAACAATTGCTCTCCTGTTAACACTCCACTAATGTACCTCATTCCTGACCTGCCATACTCCTCATTTTTGCAATTCCAGCTCTTGGGCCTCTCTCAAGCAGAAGTTCTTGAGCCACATCCCTTGCTTTCCACAAGGGGATTAGGGCCCCCTTTCAGATAGCAGTCTCCTGCCCCACAGTGCTAAGCATGCTCACCCATGGACAGGAATGTGGGCCTCCTGCTTAAGAAGCTGCCTTTTTCCCCACCTCTCACTTGAACATACCTGTCTGAATCATTTAATCTCAAGGTCACAGGTGTTTCGGTTTGTAAAAGGAAGATATTACTAAAGTGGCAACAGTTGGTATTCTGATTTTAGTGAGGTGTTCTGTAGGTTTTGCCCTAGGTTTAGTTGCAACTTGTAACTAAAATAACTCTTTTCAGATGGCTCTGGCTGTGTGTGTTGTATGTTAAGTGTTCTCCATTACTACGGTTATTTAATTGAAGTTAAATTTTAAGACGGCAGTGAACACACTCGCACAGCAAACTGTTTCCGAGGCTCTCTTTCAATAGGTGGATCCTAGCATGTGCTGGTAATGCCTGCCTTGAAGGGGCCACTTTTCTGCAGACACTATGTCCTGGTGCCTACCTTGCAGAGTAACACTAGGTGTTGCATTTTCTCCTCCTTTTCCTTTCCCGTCAGAAGAACGTGCGTAAAGCAGGAAGGACTTAAGTTAAAACTAGGTAAATGCACCGAAGAGCAGTTGTCAGGATGATGCCCAGCATGGGAAGGGGTTGCTGTACATTTGTGCTTTGATAGGAGAGGGATAAATGCTTCCTCATTCCCTCAAAGAAAATGGGGGTTTTGGACAAAATTCACTGTGATGAAGTCCATGTACCAATTTATTCCTATTTAGGTCATCGAAATAGGGCTTCAGTGGTGCAGTCTGTGTGCTGGCTTTCTATACAGGGATACATTTCACTCTCAGTGAATGCTCTTTGTTTTCTCAGTTGAGGTCAGTTTTTCATTGCATTCATTAAAAGAAATAGCTTTGGATTGCAAATACTGCTGCCCCACTCCTTCCCTGCCAGCAAGCCAGCGTTACAGTCCTGAAGATGTTAGAAAAGGGGTAAATCTGGGAGGGAAGTGAAAGGAAAGAAATTGAAGTTCAGAGGCTGAAGCTATTATCTCTTATCTGGCAGTTGTGTTGTTGCCTACTTCTGGTGGACTTACCTTTTTTTTTTTTTTTTTACCTGGTCTCCACTGTTCCTCTATCTTACTAGAAGCCAATTGGGAAAAATGAGAGTTATTTTATGTAAAGATTATCTAAAGGACAGGGAACACGTTTCCTTCGTGGTTCCTTCAAGAAAAATTTCATCCAAGCCTAAAAAGGTTATTCTGTGGCAGCATCATCAGAGTGCCCCTGTCAGGGGGCTCTTGTTCCTTCATTCAAATGAAGAATTGGTTCGGTGAAACTTGGTAATTCTTGCAGTGCTATCCCTTTTTGTGCTGGTATACATGTGTGTATGAACATGTTTGTGTGACAGTATATTATTGTCTGACACAACATGTTCCTGTTCAAACATCTCTGAGGGTGAAGTGAGAAGGCTCATATAACGCTGAAGTCTGAAGAACTCAGTTTTTACTTATGGGAAGCTAAAGAAAAAATTCCACTTAGGAGTTGCCCCCAGCCTGTGGGACATTGAAAATCAGTATTAGATTCACATCCAGGATTTATTTGCAGATCTCAGTTAGTCTGCTGCTGGTGAAGGGAATAGCTTTGACTTTAAATGGGGTAAATTAAGCAAGTTCTGCTGTCACCTTTTAAAAATAAAATGTAATCAAGTTTTGATTTGTTCCTTTAATGAATCATTGGTACATTGTATGTGTCTGTGTCTATTGCTGTATGGTTTGTTATTATGAGGGCAAATCCTGACAACTTATTGCAAAATTGGTTTAATTTATTATTAATATTTTTGTTTTTCTCATTTTTTCCTGGTTTTGGAGCCTTTATAATTAGACATAATTAAAACCACAGGTTTTAAACTCCAGTCTAACATTTAAATTCATATTTATGGTGCAACCCATGGAGTTTTATTGTCATTCCAACTGCATTTTGAAAAAAAAATAGTTGGGTTGTTTTTTTTTTTTTGCATCTGTTCAAATGCTATGTCTACAGCTACCACTTCTTAATCATCTGTTTTGTACAGTAAAATGACATTTATTTTACATAAGAAACCTTGCAGTTTTATTGAGTAGCTATTTGGCATCCTTAACAAAAGGGTGCAAAGGACCTTTTGCCTTGTACACTTTAAAAACAGCTTTCCTCCTTTAAACTTGTCATTCTCTGCTCCTCCGTGCAACAGTCTGAAAGTGCTACATGCTGTAGAACGAATTTTAAAAAAATGTTGGCTGGCATTAAGTAAAACCATATTTTCCCTTTTGGTGCGTATGTTCTGGTCCTAGCAATGTCCTTGTTTTGCTGAAATTAACATTTTTCCCCTCACAGTTGTTGGTATGTGATGGTGTTTTTCTGTCTTCTTTAATTGTGATGCTGCTTTTTTTTTTTTTTTTTTTTTTTAATTAGTGTAAGGTTGATTGTTAAAATTAAGTGGCAGAAGGCTCCTTTCCAAGTTATTCAGAGATCTTTTGCTGAGGAAATATATTTTGCTACTCTCAATTGCCTTTTTCCCCCTTCTTCTTTCATTGCAAACTACTCTGGGAAGAGCTTCTTTTAACACACAAAAAAAAAAAGGAGGAAAAAAAAAGGCTACGCTTGACTGATAATGCATTGCTTTGGATGGTGAAACATTATGAAAGTTTAATTTTTAATTAAATCTGAAATACCAATTATAACTGAAAGAGATTTTAACCTGTTTCTTTTCAGACTGCCTGAAGTTACATTGTAGATGCTGAAATCACTGCACCTTAAAAACAAAAAGATTAAGCCGCACTGCATTCCTGTAAGTAAAAGCTTTTCCGATACCTTTTGTCTGTATTTTTCCTCTGTGTGCATCCAAAGTGTTAGCACAGTAGCTGGTCTTGGATAAAGGTCAGAGTCCCCTTGAATGGGATTTAGAAGTTCAAAGGATGTTTTATTTAAAAATTAAAACCAAACTCACATCTTGCAGATTTTTAATTTCAACCCCCTGAATAGATCATTCTTTTCCGCTTTGTTTTGCATATTATTAGGAATAGTGTGCATCTCTGTTTGTTGACTTACAGTTCTCGTCGCTTTGTCAGTGAGGATTTCTACACTTTGGTGCAGAGATGACAGAAAGTAGCAGAAGATTCCTTATAGCATAAAATATGATTTATGCTCTTTTTGTGATGTTATAACAAATTCTTCTCCTTTATACAAGGAAAAAAGTGAACAACTTTCTGATGACATCACAGGGGGCTTCATCTGCTTCAGGGTGTAGGTGAAGGCAGAAATGCCTAATGCATCTGTGCCATGACACAACAAAACAGTGAAAATAACATCTTGAGTCTCTCGGCAAGAAAGGATTCTCTTTCTAAGAGCATAGTTATTCCATAAATGCAAGTCAAATTGTACATCAGTCTGATCTACCCTTATTTAGAATCTGTTCATCGAATGTATTTGGGACAATAATTAAGATTTGGAACCTCAGTGGCTGGGCAACAGGCGTGCAAAACAGGATTGGAAAATAAACTAGATTCAGATACTCTGAATTTAATGAAATAACATACGAATAAAAATTGAGGAGCTTGTAGATAGGAAAAAAATTATTTTAGTCAGACAGTACAAAGCTGTGGAACAACACAAAGCAAAGTCACTTTGTTTTCTTGTTTAAGATCAAAATGTGCATTCTGTAATGTAATGAAATCCAGAGCCGTCTTACAAAGTGGTGCTTCTTGTACTTCAGTGTTAAAATATTTTAACTATTACATAGAATTTTTCCTTCCCTCCCTCTTCCGTCTTCCCTCCCCCCCTTCTCCTCCTATTTTTTTTTTTTTTTCAATTGTATTTTAATGATTTATTTTAAACTAGCTGAAGGGTACAGTACACTGTGGGCAGCTAATGTGTGCCCCTTCCAGCGTGGAGCACCAAGCACGACTCAGGCAGGCAGATTGTGCATTTCTGGCTCCACTCCATTATGTTTTTACATTGCTGGCAAGGGCCGTGCCATTGTGTTGTTTAAATATTGTGTATTAACTGCAGGCTGTGGTCAGTGAATGGTATTTAACATTTTCTACTCATCATTCCTGAATATGAGCAGCTTCCCTGGCCACCAGAGGTTAACCTTGCAATTACACTGGTGAGCTGAGTTGAAAACACTTACGGATTTGCTGTGTCCAGCAGCAGTTCATCAGGAAGTGTTGGGGGGGAAAATGTGGGAACACTTCTGAATCTGTGAGTACAGAATTTCAAAGTTGTCTTGCAATTTTGCGTGAACAACCAGGAGAATTTTTGTTAGAAAGTAGAAGTAATTCTTTTTCCAAAATGCAGCATCAGAGTGAGGAGTGAATTAAGACAAGTTCTTTCAGTTCTTAGGATCCAGGTGATCAGTAAATCCTGTGTGGACAGCCCTGAGGCAAAATACCAGGTAGCCATATATGGGATTGATGATGGGTGGAGTGGACTTTATCTAGTTATTTGAGGCTCTAGGTTTTGGAAAGGTTAAATACACACCTGTAAAATTCATGTAAAGGAAGTGGTTTTAATGTTTGTGGGTTTTTTATCAATGGTGCCAAGCACATCAAGGCAGAGGTGTTCAGCAGCTTGCTAAAGGTCAGAGTAAAGCAGTGGTCAAACTGGGAATGAGCGTGAGATTACAACTCCCAAGTTTGTTCTGTTTTGCCCAGTTGTTCTTTTTGTTCTATAAAGGAAAGGTCCAAGTTCCTAGTCTATGAATTTCTTGTGTAACTTGATAATTTTTTAATTTTATTTTATTTTTGACAATAAACCAACAAAAAAACCCAAACAAACCAACTCCACCTGTAACTTTCTAGCTGCTCCTAAGTTCTGTAGCCTTGGCATACAGTCTGGCTCTGGAATACAGAAGAAAAAGCTGGAGGAACTTCTACATAGGCACATGTGTGCTGTAAAATGAGGATGTGATTTTTGTAACTAATAACTTGGTACAATAAAAATGGGGGCACCTTCTTTATGGAGGCAAATATGTTTTCCGGAGTTCCCTTGTTTGCTATGTATGTTTGCTGAAATCACATATCTCTAATTGTAAGATCTTTAATAAAGTTAACTTCCCAGTATGGCTTTTCCTTATTAACCTAAAAACAGCAAGAAGAAAAGGCAAGCCATACTGCGGTATTTTTGTTGTTGTTGGTTGTGGGGTTTTTTGGTGGTTTTTTTTGTTGTTGTTTTATTGTTGTTGTTGTTGTTGTTTAGGTTTTCTTTGATGTGGGTTGTTTTTGTTTGGTTTTTTTTGTATGTGGTTTTTTTTTGTTTGTTGTTTGCTTTTTTTGTTGTTTGTTTGGTTTTGTTTTTGTTGTGTTTGTTTTTTTCTTTTTAATTGGATTTCTTCAACTGAAGGGTGGAAAACTTGCTTTGGGGTAGGGATGTCCCTAAAGCAACTGATTAATATAAGTTGGGCCAAATTATTGGACAATATAAAAATATGCTTGATTCGATACATGGCATTAGAATAAAACAGATTCATAACATCCAAACATCTGACAGGCAGTTGCATAAAAACACAGCCTTCTAATGTAATGCAGGCATGCTCTTAATGCAAAAGGTCTGTGGGCTGGATTCTTGCTATGTCGAGTGCTCTGTCCATGTTTTGCTATGTACTGAAGTTAGGTGGGTTGACGAGCAAGTAGATCCATTGAGGTCCATGGGGCTACTCAAATACTTATCTTTAAGGATGCTGTTTGTGGCTTGCAACTAACCCCATATAGTCAAGCATAAGGAGTTAACCTCTGCTCACATTCAGCAGCTTTTTGATTTTAGAGTGGCACAATGACAGTGTATTGTGTGTGTGGAAGGAAAAGATTCTGTACGCACAACCCGAAAACCTATGCAAGTGACTGACTGGATGCACTTCCAAAGCAATGTTTTTTTAATTACCTTGTCATCGGCTAAGACCAATAAGGAGTATACGACACATTTTTATTAAGAAGAGAGGTTTGTCAAGGTTTCAGCCTTGTGATCTGATAACTGACCAAGAGATCTAGTGCTCTAATCTTAACAGATGCTGGCTCATCGAGTGGCATTGGACAAGTCATTTAACCATCACCATGTCTTGTTCAGGGGATCACTTTTTCAATCTGGTTCAAACTGATACAGCTCTGTGAATGTTATTAAGTTTGTATTTGCAAAGCTCTTAGAGGAGAAATAGTGGCCATTGTTATTATTAATAAGTATATTGTGTAGGCAAATCACGAGGGATGGAGATACAGCCACTCATGGGGGTGATCTTTCACAACTCACTTGTGCCTTTGTTTAATTCCATCACTCAAGGTATCAAGGCCAACTCCAATTTACAGAAGTATTTCTTGTATCACTCTCCCCACTGTTGAGTATTTTATTGTTTGTGTTTTCTCTCTGTCTGTTTCTCTGCTACTTTCTTCCATGCTGAATTAACCTTGCATACCAAACTTTATTCCCTTTTTTTTTGTGTTATACAGCAGAGACATTTGTGTAGCCTCCAAATTACAGAGAGCAAATTCATTTTGTCTAGTGATTGTTTGCTGATGATGTATGAAACAGACAGAAGACAGTTTGAATTTTCATAAGTTCAATTGAGCTTGCAGGCATAAGGAAGGGAACAGGCAGAATCCAAGCCAATGTGACACAGTAAGCTGGCATCCCAGAGTGCATGCTGCATGTGTAGAGTCAGGATGTCAGGGCTGAGAAGGGCTTTGTCCATCAGAGTGCTGGGTGGTTTTTTTTTTGTTTGTTTGGTTTTTTACTGAAGGAAGAGTTTTGAAGCAACAAACAAGCTACCCTACCATGCTTTTTGTAGTGCAAGAATCCTCAGGGTTCCTCATAGGTATGGGATCTGCCCTTCACTCCTGTAACTTGCTGGTTTAACTAGAATTTCATGTCTAAGATGGGCTTTGTTGAGTCCTGCAAATTCTCAGTTCCTATTCTTCTGACAAAATGTAAAGCCTCAAAAGTTTAAGCCACTTTTTGATTAATTTTTTTAATGCAAGAGGTACTGGCTTGTAGAAGCTACACTGGAGAAGACGTGTACAAATGTGAAATGAGTATGGAAGTGTGTGCTTCCTTTGAACAAAGATCAATGTCTTGGGACTAGCTGTCAGTGAGGAATTGTGTTAGCACTAACAAAGAGAATTAATTTTGCCTTTTCCCCTTCCTATACCAAGGCATTAATCCAGAAGCTCACGGGGATAAATTCTGCCCTGATTTCTACCTGTGGAACCCCAGTGGAAATGTGGAGAGGTCAAAAATGTTTGTCAAGGCAGAAATTGTCCTAGTGTTAAATTGTTGAGAAAGCAGAACTGGTTGATTGTTACCTGGCCCAGGGGCAAGAGGATATGTAGGAGCCCTGCATGGCATTATATGCTTCTGAAACTGTTGCCTTTGTTGTACGTTAAGGAGAATATGAAAAGAAATTATTCTAGTGAGTGAAAAGTTATAATCAGGAGCACAGTGATTAATTGTTCTTCATATCCACTGGGAGAAAGACCTAAAGAAATCAGTTCAATGAGCAGTGAAAATTACCAAGTTACTTATTAAGAACCATGGTTCTGACTATCTGTTGTAAAGTCCTGGGACACAAAACCTGTAGGTACTGTGGAAGGAGGGGAGGTTTCTTTTTTATGGAATGGCTTGGAAAACCATCTCTTGGGGCATGCTAGAACTCAACACAAGGTAGAACCACCAGCCTGGATGGGTAATGTTGCTCCCTGGCATTTCTCTGATTCAGCATACCGTTTGGGAATGTTGGTATGTGGCTAATGCATTCCTGATTAATAAAGCTTAATGTTCCCAAAAGATCCCCAGGGTTCTCATTTTTCCATCCTCTCATAACTGAAACCATACTGTCTCTTCAAAGATTTCATTGGGCTGCCAGCATTTTGCTTTGACCCTGCTTTTTTTAGAGAAGGATAGGGGAGGGAACCATGTAGACACCGAAGGACAGATTTTTTTTCAGTCGCCGTGAGTCTGCGTGAGTTTCATTCCAGCTGGTGCAAGAATGCTGATTTGTTTCAGTTACCGGTTTTTCAGATTTGGATGATTGGAGACACTCCAGGTACTGCCTGATACAAAGGCCTCTGACACAGCTTGTGGAGACAGTTGAAAGTTGCAAATAGGATTGATGATCAGAGCTAGTATGTAGTGGGGCTGCAGTAAATGTCTCAGGAGATTGGGAGAGTTATGATTCTCTCTGTTTTCTGAATTTTCATGTAAGAATTCTTGAAAGATATTTACACTTAATGAAACAGCAAATCTCAAAATGCAGTTAGCCAGCCTGAAAATTTTGTGAATTCTCAGGTTGATTTTAATCAATTCACAACTTAGCACAGTGGAAAAAAAAGAAAAAAGAATTGGGAATAATGGTTGATTAAATCTCTCTTTTTGTTTGTTTGTTTGTTTTTTATCCTTGCAAATGTTTATGGTTTGGGTTTTTTGGGATGTGGGGGGGGATGTGGGGCTTGCTTTATTTGTTTTTGTAGGCCTGTATGTTAAGGGCATTAGTTGTAGTGTGCAAATAGGTAGCGTCCTGCCTTTTTTCATAGGTGGCAGCTCTTGTTTTTGCAGAATAGCAGCCACAATAGATGAAGATAGGAAAATGACTCTCCAGTGTGTGGTTGCTTTAGTATATAAAGGAGTATGAGTTGTGATTCACTCATATTAAAAAGTCATGGGGATATTAGCATTGATACTCTGAGTAGTACTACTTTAGTGAGTTGTAAAACACTTCAGCATTTCAGCACCTGAGGATGTTATGGTGAAAGTGGAAAATTTCAGTCCATTTTTTAAAACATTTGCTGGTCTACTTCAAGATAAAAACAAACAAACCCCCTAAATATTATTAACAAGGAAAGTTACCTTAGACTGGAGATGTCATCAGATAAGCTATGCAGAAAGAAAATAGGCAACACAGACCCGTCCTTTCCCAAGCCCTAGTATTCTCATATTGTCCTGTCCAAAGTGACATTCTTCAGCTAAACCAGTGTATAATGGGAGAGACTCCACAGAAGGGCATTGTGGTTATTCTATATTTACATCAGTGTCCCTGAGGACACTCTCACTGAATCATTTCAGATTCCAGAATCTGATGTAGGGCAGTCTGGTGAATGTAAGTTACCCAAACTTTCTGGTGTGTTTTCTTCATTAGTGTAAGTGGTCTGGGTCCGAACAGAGGCTCTGGTTCTTCTTATTGCCCTCTTTCCCATCACTGCCCCTGCATCTAAATAACAGATTAGAAGAGATTTTAATCTCTGTTGTGTCAAAATTGGTCTGTTGTTTTCAACAGTTTCCACTGGCATGAGAGATCAGAATATTTGGTTTATTTATTTGCTGTTTAAAATAAATCATCTACAGGACTCCATTGCTGACACGTCAGTAGCTTTGGTGCCAGTGCGTGCTCTGCGGGGCCTTCAGAATGCTGACTGGGAACACTGTCCTTCAAATACTGATTTTAACAGTCCTGTATTTCTTCATCACAGAAGAATTCCTCCAGCATCTTCTGTTCTGTGTATGCATCGTCATCCTATAGCATTTTGGTTTAAAAGAATCTAGTTCTTGCTCCTTGCTTCCTTCTCTTATACCTCTCTCCTCTAGGAGCCTGCAGGAACTGGCAGCAAGATAGACAAATTGGAGACATTGAGCACTGGGCTGATTGGTCTATGCCATTAGAGACCGCTGAAAAAATATTTGGCTTTGTAAGATGTTTTGATGCCAGTGATAACTGCATTAACAAACTTTTTTGAACCTGTTGCTTTCCCTTGCAGATTTTTTAAGATTTTTTTTTCCAGTTGTCTTCATAATGTTCCTGTAGAAATTTCATTCTAGTTCATGTAATGTTCTCATGGAAGTTTTGAATAATGAAAATCTTTTATAAAATAGAAGAGTGTTATCTCTTTCAAGACTGGCAGTAAGTAATCAAGAATCCTGTGACTCTTCACAGCAGACCTTTTTCAAAGAGTTAGCTATATATTTCCCAGCAGCAGTCATAGCAGTTGTGTGCCAGATCACTTCATATCCTCTCTGAATATGAACCAGTTTAGGTCATGACGCTGCAGTCCCAGTTCTTTTAGGTAGTGTGTACTGGCACAGTTCCTGTGTATATAGTTAGCAAGATCAGACCATCAATGGGAAAAATCTGCTGAATGTTAGAGTCTGAGGCAGAGGAATACTCATCTCTTCCCAGTTTCTTTTCCCATTCATTAGGGTTTCAAGTGAGGAGAGTAATGTGTTTTGTCATGTCTCTTGCCCTGTTTTAATACACAACTAACCTTCTTATGTCTGGGTGGCTGTCACTTCTCCAGAACAAGTGATACTGGATTCCTGAAGCAAAAACTCTAAAATTATCACCCTTTGGGGCAGGCTTAGTGTGTAAATGACAGCTTTTGCCAGGATGCAATTAGCAACTGGAGGGGAATTCCAGCAGTTGGGGCATCACACAGGCCTGAGAAATGCAGCGAGAAGATGCTAAGGGATGTAGAAATCAGGTGACCAAGAAGGTCTAGAATTACATGAGTTTATCAACCTGACCAGAAGTGCAGCACAATTAGAAGTGAAAAATCCCTGAGTCAATAGGCAAGATTGCTCTAGGTACTTATGTTCATGGATGGCTCCTGAATGTAAGGGGTTTGATCCCTCATAATTGTTTCAATCCTTCAGGAAGGGTAAGGATTATGCTTTTTACTTTTGTCAGGGCTTCAGCGCTGCTGAATTTGTTCTGGTGCATCTTGGCCATGTGAAAGTCACTCCAGAAATGATGCGGTTTGCTATTTCCACATGTGTCATAAATGGACATATTACTATTACTCAGCTTCTTAGTGTGTGGTTTAGAAAGTATTGCTCTTTACAGCTACATCTGCCGTTATTCTGATCATGCTTGCTGGTCAAGAAGACATCTGTTTCACATGACAAACTCCTGTTCACTTTACCAGTCTTAGTTATGCTGTGGTGGTCTCAGCCACACACCGATGTACTGACTCATATGGCTCTAGAATTGCACTGAACAACACGCTCAGATATTAGTACAACTCTAGACATCTAACAAATGTTTAGCTTCCTCAGGATACCGGTCATGGTCACCTCAAGCATTTTCCTGGCCTGTCCAAGGAACTGTCCTTTGGCAAGAGTTCAGGAGAATTCTTTATGCAGGAAGGTAATCATGACTAGTACGTATGATTATGATCCATAACAAATATAAAATCTTTTACATTAATATGTATGGTTTTGGAGTGGTACTGAACAGAAAGCTTTGCACTCAGATTGGACCTGAACTTCTGGGGTGCTCAAAACTTCATTCTTTTCTCATATGCTAAGTCTTACACTGTTGCATAGATATGCAAATTGATGATGAAAAATCACTTTACTAACAAATCCAGATCTATTTCAGGGGCTTTAAATCTAGATGCAGTAACGTTTAGGTGCTTAACTCTGAGTGGCATTCAAACCTCAGTTTGAGTCTTTATCCAGTACTTGAGATGTGTTAAAGGCAAAGGGTGGAGTGCAACCTAGAGGCAGCCAAAATGAAGCTCTGGAGGCTAAAGGCATGGTGATTCTTCTGTGGACAGGTTTTTACCAGTAAGAAACACAGAGAGGATCTTTTCTTTACTGCAGCCATTAGTGTCCCAGAGAATTCCAGATGCACCAGGCAAATATTACTTTTTTAATGAAATTACCAGCTATTAAAGTACATTTTCTATCCCCTTATAGAATATGCCTTTCAGCAACATGAGAGAGGCATAGGTTTCCTGTACCTGATGATGGCGGAAAACATTTCTGATGTTCCTGTATTGTCAGACTGTCAGGGGTACAGTTTTCCATGTGATTATCTTTATTATTATTTAATTACATTTAAAAGCATTTAATTTCTAAAAATCTCTTGCACTGTCTCTGTCATAATGTTTAGAACGTATCTATACCATACTGTAGTTACTCTTTAAGCCTCATTATACTTGGAAAACCTTGTAAAAGAAAAATACTGTGTAGCAAAATAGATGTTCCTTATTTAATCCTGAACTAATTCTTAAAGCTGCATTGTGATTAATCATGGTTACACTGGTGGAAGTCTAGAAAGATTAATAGACTTTTCCTCCCGATTTTTCTCTGTTGAGATGATAGGAAACCCGAATATCCATGTTGTGAAACACTTGAGTGTTGCTTCTACTGCTGCCAGTACTTCATCCTGCCATCTGAATGGGATAGGAATTTTGCCTGTAACTGCCCCTTGCTGCTTCCCTGAGCTGGCAGTTCTGGGCTGTTGAACTCTGTGACATTCAGGGCCTCAGGTAAGCGGTGTGACAAAGGAAGTTTTCTTTGTAGCGCCCAGAGAGGCTATGCAAATGTGGTTATCACCTGCAAGCCTGTCCAGAATTCTGCACACCGTTTCTGTATTGAGTACAGCCATTTTTGGATTGCTGCTTTTACAGATAGAGAGTGAAATCCTGGCCTGAGTGAAGTCAGTGAAATTCTTCCCCATTCCTCTCAGTGGACCCCAGGACATGTTGCAAATATTATGTGCTTGAGGTGCCCCTTTACATAGGGTGAGTTATTGTACACCTTGTGCATTTACACATACAGATCTGTTCCCACAGATCTTTTCCCACCTCTCCAGCAGTGCTGCCCCTGGTGAGGTGCAGGCACCAACTGCTCTGTCTGCCATCACATCAATCTCAAGGTACAGGAGGAAGCACAGGACTTCCCTGAGCTGATGCAGGGGAAAGGATTTACAGTGGGAAAATAAATACATCATGTGTTCTTGAGAGAGTTTTGTTGGTTTTTTTGTTTTGTTTCAGTTTTGGACACAAACAGATTTACTGTTTGAAGATCAAAGTGACATAAGTTGTCATATGCACAGTTTCGCCCAGTAGTGGTTGAATGGAGGTTTATTTGGGTTTTCATTTTAATTTTAGTTGGTTTGGAGTACTTCTGTGAAAGTTTATATGACTATATTGGTTAGAAAGCATTCCCCTCTCCCCTTTTATCTATCCCAGTTTTAATACTAGCTTACAAAATAGTTCTTCATTTTGTGGAGCCAGCGAGGAACTGGCAAATTTGGTACGTGGTTCAGACAAACCGATCCTCTGCTGGATTGAGGTTGGGCTCTTGCACTGAAACCAGGTGTAAAATTCCCAGGTTTCGTGTCAGTTTTGTTTTTCTACTCCTCTGCAGCACTGATATACAGACAGAAACTCCTGCACTGATCTTTCTCAGTGTTGAGAGCTTTTAAAACTGAGTATGTATTTGGCCTGTATTTATTTAAATATAGAAAAAAAAATAATGGAGCTTCTTCTGCACATTTAAAATCTCGGTCTTCTTACGTAAAGCTAGGTCAAAAATTCTGTCTATTTTCAAGTCTAGCACTAATTCATGTAGCTAAATTGACAGTAATGGATGAATATTAAAGATGGATGATACTGTTGCCCTTTAAGTAGGGCCTCCATTTACTTTAGTGGGATTTTCACCAGTTTCAATGCTTAGAAAGTAATTTTTTGTGTGTCTTTTGCCACTTTGCTATTATAGCATTATTGTAAAAATTCTTCCCCAGTTCATTCCTAATGGTGATGTCACTGGGACCTTTAGGTTATAGTAAGGTTTTGATAGTGTGGGGGGTAAGAAACAGTAAGAAGCTAAACAAAAAATCCTAATGCAAATCTTACCTGGCACAAATTGGCATCCCCTATAACGGCATCCTTGATGCTGCTGTGCTTACTGTGGCTGCTCAGTTTAGTAGTTCAAACTGAAACGTGCTCTCTTCCGCCCAGTAGATCTAGACCAGTAGAGAGGAAATCAAATTGTCACCTCACCTCCACGGTCTCCCTACTTCATAACTACAATCCCAATTATCTTGTCAAAGACAAGTTTTTTATGAGAAAAAGGTAACATATCACCACAATAACTTGTGAACATAGCTTTTGCCTCAGGACTTGATGGAGCACAGAAGGTCTTATTTTACCTCTAGGCCCTGTGCAAATAGAAATGCCTTCAACAGTGAGGCAGCAAAATGTGGAATTAAATAGGGGCAAATGTACATTTATTTTATGTATAGTCACATTAATCAGACACATCATTTTTCTTTGGAAAGCACTGTTTCAACAAAAGCAAAATTCTAAGAATTAAAAATGATAGGAGGAAAAAGAATAATAATATTGACTTTGTTTTGTGTGGTTTTGTTGGGTTTTTTTTGCTTAATTTCATGATAAGCAAGTAGAATGCATGTTCTACTACACAGCAATAGACACTTAGTACTCACTGAACCTTCATTTTTCCTAAACCTAATCTAATGCCTAATGACTTTTTTCATTTCACGAAACACTGCTGGTTTTTCCACAGTGACATGCAGTAGTGCAAATATAGAAATATAAAAGAATTGAAGGGCTTACTTGGAAATTCTAATATACAGAACTTCCAAAACAAATTTATTTTTGGCTTTTTAATTATGTGGGAAGGTTTGATATCACTTCTTTTTGAATTCTGACTTCAAAAGGAAACGAGAAGTCACACTTTCTGCCTTTACTTGTAGCTCTGAAATGCCATAAAAGGCCTGGTAGCTCAATGGCAAAAGTAATGGGTTGCCCAAAGTGTAAACTTCTTGAGACACAAGAAAAAATATCTGGAATCTGTTGCTTTTTGAAATTCTGTGGGGGTGAATTGTGTGCCCTTTGTAATGCTACAGGCTGCATCTCCCTCTCCCTTTCTCTCTCTCTAATTTTCCATCATCAGTCTTGTGTCTAGGTACATTTAATTCTTTGTATTCTCTTGGGTCTTGAATAGAAGAATTAAGGTGACAACCTTCCTTTTTGCTGACAAAGGCTACTATAATAGATAGTTGAGTAATTCTTGTGGGTGCCAGGAGGAAAGACTATTCTGTGGATAGATATTGTAGTAGACAGAAGTATTGATTTGGTTTCATTGTAATAAACATTGCCAGATGTTATCTCAGTGTGTACTGTTTGCATTAGTAGACAAATAAATCCTCCAGAGCACAATTATTCCTTACAATGTTTTTTTTCAAAAGTTTACTGTTGTCTCCTTTTATATGCCTAAAGTGAACTTCCTTTGCTTTCTGTGCAGTTTGAGAAGCTAACTGGGACATATGAAGCTAATTATAAAATTCAAATTTTGCTCTAGGTTCAGATGCCATGTCAGGTCAAATCTGACATGTATATGTGATGTCGTCTTTGCTTTGGGTACTCTTTCTTCATCCAATGCTTAATCCTGTAGTAAATACCCAAAGAAGTTTCTTTCAATGTTGTGTTACTATCCCTTACTGGTGAACACCTTGTTATGGGAATGTGAGGGCACACGTCTGCTTCCTCTGACTCTTGGTATAGCCTCGCAGGTTGTGGGTCACTCAGTACACAAAATGATGATCAAATTCCAACATACATGTAGTCGCTGAAGAAGACAGTTAACTGCCAGTACTTTCAAGCCCACTGTGTCAGTTACCAAGTTAAACCAGCTTCTGAGTAAGGATCTGAGCTTCCACAGAGATCAAGAATCCTAAAGGTCCAGATTCATTGATCAAACTCTGAAAATCACATCACATCAATGCGAAAAGCACACAATACATCATCGTGGTGTTCAGGACATTGGTGTGGGCCTGTGCGCAGCTCCTTCATCTAAGCTTGGCTAGTGCTACCTTTTTCCTCCCAATAGGCAAGGCAGATTGAGTCATACTTAGGTTTTCAGTTCTCTCTGATCCCTCCTGTTATCAGGTCTCCCAAAACCACTGAGCAAGTTCAGAAGTGTTTTTTTGATGTGTGGTTGGTGTCCGGAAAAAATCATGGTAAATGATAGCTGAAATTGGCTGCTGGGCATTCTGAACATGTTTTCTTCTTGAAATAGTGGTTCCTTGCTCTGCTAGACTAAACCATCTTGTAATTTATGACTTTGAGTCATGCATGCTGCACACTGGCTTCCACAGAGATACAGGTTTGCTTGGTAAGTTGGATTAATCTAGAGCCTCCCTTAAAACATACCTAAACCAATTTCAAAGGTGTAAAAGATGCAGTGTGTATTTGAAGTCTCTGCCAATGATCAGTATTAATGTTATAACTCCTAAATTAAATCATCATTTGCTGTATCAGAGTATCCTATGTTTAACTCCATACAAAAAATGTGGTTTTTTTCCAAATTCATCATAGTTTTACCGGCTATTGTCTGCTTCGTTCAGTTTATCACCTGAATTTAACTGTGCTTATTCTATCTATTTAGCTACATTTAGAGTTTTTTATACCTTTTACTTGGACTTGCTGTGATAGAAGCATTTACGTGTGTATGTATTGACAGGTATCCTTAGCAACTCGTAAGGCTATCCATTCTAATGTTTTATTTTGGACAAAGACCGTCTGACCCTCCCATCAACAACTTCTCGTTGTATACATGAATATTTTCAGTGCTGTCTCCGAAAACTTTGAAGAGAATTTTTTGCTTCCAAAAATCCCTTTGTAAAATTGGGAATACTTGGCCATTTAAAATGCAGCTCTATTTCTCATCTCTCTTCCCTTTGAATAGTCAAGTGCATGTCCAACACAACTGAAGGAACAATTCCAAGTTGCACACAAATGTGGCTCATCAACTGTGTATCTTTCCTATTTCTAAGGAATAAAGATCACAAGTGTGAAATGAAACATAACAGGGAGGCACTGGAGTGCAGATCTGAAGGTGGAATTTGCATTGGCTGTACTTCAGCACAGATGGTGGAAAAACTTAAATCTACTCTTGGGTCCTGAGACCTTTAGCCCCCTCAGGGTAGCAAATGTATCTTGGGGAGGAAGCTGGAGTAGCTAATTCCCAAGTGATTTTAATGATTCAGGCTCCCTAAAAGAACGAGCAATGGGAAATATGCCTGAGCATTACTATTTCATGATATGGTATAGAATGTTTGTTTACTGAAATAGCTCTGTTAATAGCTTTGTTAATCGGTTGTGTCCCAAATGAAATAAAAAGTGCAACGCAGCCTTCCTCAGGGCTGGTCTTCTGCAAAATTAAATGCCTCATTTGTTCCTCTTACCTAGGCAGGAAAAGTGAACCAAAGGATGACCCAAGCCTGCAGCTGATCTGTGGCCCTTTTGATTTTAAGGGGTAAGGAGTGCATAGGCCTGCTGCTGCTTCCTCAGGAGTTATGATGGAAACCCTTTGCTTTATTCTCCTCTCCTCCTGCCCTTCCTGTCTCAGCTCTGAAGTGATACAGGGGCATACCATAAGACACCTGATTTTAGAGAAGGTTAGGACTGCTGTGAAGTCTTGGAGAACCCATTCATGTTTCAGGTGAATGTTGCAGCACCCAGCTGATGTGACTACAGGTGGTTTGTTTCCTGCTTGGCCGATAGATACAAATTTCCCCGTGATTTCCGTTTGTGTAAACCAACCCTGTATTTTAATGATCAGTTCCCAGGATAAGGTGGGAAGTCTGTTTCCAGGACTGGCTTGTTTTTTGGCGTTTCCTCTGTTAACTGTGTGCAGTGATGCCAGTTAATGCTCATTGAGGCAGTGGATTTGCGATTCTGGTTCTTGGCCTGAAGTGGATTGAGATTCATAAAAAATAATCTCAAATCACAAAGGCACCATGGGAGGCTTATAGCTTCTGTGACTATCTCACTTGGGCTAGATTTGAATCAGCAATCAGGAGGTGAATGGTTTTGTTCTTATCCCATTGCCAATTTCCTGAGCTAACATAATCTGAGCGTGTGTGTTACAAAACTTCATTGTCCAATTGAATGCATCCATCCTTTAAAAACAGGTTAAAAAACAAGAGACAAAATGTAAAGGAAATTTTACATCCAAAAAATACAGAACAGTGCTCAGGACTTTAAAATATATGTAAACATCAGTTCCTGCCAAGTTAGTCATTACTAAGGGTTGTTAACACGGGGGATTGATTGAGGGAATGATTGTTGCTGTAGAATGATGATTTAATAAGAGAAAATCTGATAGATTTGACATGCTACATAAAATGTGCAGAACGGTTATTCTTTGGTAAATTGCAAATTTCGTTTGTACCCCTTACAGCCGTGTTTGTTCTGTGCCTTGCCACGTTTCCCTTTTTCCCTGTTATTCTCTTTTATTGCTAGAAATCATTAGTATTCACCATTGTTCCACATGTCATCCAGAAAAACATACACACACCCCATTTTCCTTCCCCCTTCTTGCCTTCTCTCACACCTTTGCCTGCTCTGTTTTCCTGTACTCACCTACCCTTCTTGATGTTCAGTAGGACACTGCAAAATCTCCTGCTCCCCATCTTGAAAAGATGGCTACCAAGCTCTTTGCTAGCACTTTCTTCATATATACCCATTCTTCACTCTTCTGATTATTATTTATCTGTTACATACTCCTAACAACATGCTTGGTCCTTTATAAAACAGAAAATGAGGGCTGTCTCAGCGCAAGGAAGTAATTGTACAGGACAGATAGATGAAGCAGCCATTCTATTGTTCCCATCTTTGCCGATGATCTGTATTTTGTCCTTCCATTTTTCAGCAATAATTTGAGAGATTGCTTGCTTTTTTTTTTTTTTTTTCCCTCCCTAAACCTGAAATTCCGATTGCCTCTGTGAAGATCCTTTTGCAAGTGTTGTCAGTGTGTTTGGTCTTCTGTAAAACCTAGAGGTTCAATTAGGCTGTGCTCAAGTAAGAGTAATCACCTTGACCTAAGCTGCTGCTGGGCCCTTTTATTGCAGATAGGGTATACTGGTGTCAGAGGCTGGGCTACGAATGGTCTTCTACTTGCCTTGGAAAAATATAGGGCTAGCCTTGGTGTTTGTACTCTATGAATAATAATAATAAAAAGCAATCCTAGATTCTGATTACAACAAATAAATACCACAACGCCCTCTGCACTATATCTGTTGTCGTGCCAAAGAGCATAACATAAAATGACGGAGAACAACAGCAATTCAAAACAACAGCACACAATAGTGTAATTGGACCCTAAGCACATAAAAATAATGGTTTAAAAGGAAGGGGGGGTGTGGGGATATAAAAAAGACAAAAAGGGAACTGTGGACTGGCATCAGGGACAGTGTCATGAAACTGCAGTAAGATGCATGAGCTTAGTAGAATGAAAAAGAGAAGGGGGTGAGGGGGGTGAGTTACTTATGAATCAGTACAACTGTGCTTTGTTCTGCATGAGTGTTTTAATAGAGCAAGTGTAATATAAGGATCAGGTGGGCTCGTGGGAATGGAACAAAAGGTTTTGTAAAATTAAAGCAAAATAATTATAGCTCTAGGTGTAGAGTGAGCACACTCCAGCAGTTGATAGCAGGAACCTGCTTAGAATGGAGAAGGGAGGAGGGAGGAAGATGGAGTTGGAAAGGTTTTTCCTTCCCCCCGCATCCCCCTTTTTTGTTGTTGTTGTTTTTTTGAGGTGGTTTTTTATATATGTATATGCATACACACGCATATGCTTGTACATACACATGCATATATAATACACATAGATTTGCATGTGTACGTTAACAAAGACTTTAAATCAGTGACAGTTGTATGCAACTTTGGAAGTGATTAATATACCCACACACTAAAATGCATTAAAATGAAAATTTAAGGAATAATCTCAAATGAATTAATTAGCAACAACAAAAAAACCCATGACAGAATGTTGTCTTTCTGATGGAATAAAGGACTAAAGTTTAAACTAGAGATCATTCTATGATATGGAATTCAAGGATGTTCTTGCTGTAAAAGCCCAATGGGGAATATATACAGAGTGCCCACTACATTAATAAACCAAACTCAAAGTTTCCGAAGGAAATATGGTCATCTGGGGGTCACAAGAAAGCCGTCAGCAACGTATTCTATTGCAGAATGTCCCACATTTGGCAAAGCATTCTGCAGTGCTCTCTTGAAGAAAAAGCTGTTTCCTACCTGAATTTTAAAGTAGTTTTACCTGCGAGATGAGAGCTCAGTTGATCACAAGGTGGCCTCCCTGTATCTGGTTGTGTGCTTTACTTTCCCTTACTATATATCTATATATATATATATATATGTGTGTGTATCAAACTGCATGAGGATGCTCTGTAAAAGTTTTAAAGCCAAAACAAAAAAAAACCCAACAACAACAAAGAAGAAACACACAGTAAAACCCAAACCAAAACAAAAAAAACCCCAACACAACAACAAACACAAAAACAAAACAAAAAAACAGAGCAGACTTCTGCTTCAACACACATTTTCTTTCTAAGTCGCTGATTGTCCTCAAATATACAACTAGAGAGGAGATGCCCAGGATCCAGAAATGGAGGAAGACTGTACTCACATGTGTGTATCCATCTCTTTCTAGGTATGTCATGTTAGGTTTAAAATCTTCAGTCTGTGCTCCTGTTCTGGGCAGTGACTTTCAAACAAATGAGATTTATTTTTTATCTGCAGATACATTGAAAGGGAGAGAGCTAGGGGATTTTAATGCTAGCCCCCTTAACTCCCTAACTGTGGGTTAGGATGGGTTTCCCTCCTCTTATTCCCTGCTATATGCAATGTTATAAGGACTATAAGCAACTACCTGATTTTAAAGTGGACCCTAAAGCGAGAAACTGGTTTTGTTACCAGACTCACATTACTGCCCTGCCATGGTGGATGGTTTCTGAGGGGTGGGACAATTGCCACCTCATCGAGGTGCATGATGCAGGCAGCCTGGGGAAAGGAGGATCAGCGGAGCCCACAAACTGTAGTTGCAGGCAGAGCTACTACAAGATGGCTGGCATGCAAGATAAGGCCTTGGCAAGGGAGGAGGGGGGGCAATTAGCCTGCCTCCCACCACATTTCCCCTTATTCTGTAGTCAGATTTCCCTTATTCAGAGTTTGTTCAGAATAATTGTTCACAGACAATATATTTTTGTGCCCGTGTTGCAATCAGAGGCTGCTCTCACTTGAAGCAGAGCACATCTTTTAGGTAGTGCTTTCTGCCAGAATGTGGAGGCTGAGATCAGAGTGAAGCTTTATGAGCTCCATTTGGTGCTTTTTACTTCCGTCTTGTTTCTCTCTCTGCAGGGGATGTGAAACTAGATTTGTCCTGTTTCCACAGCAGGGTTTTGGTTTATTTTGTTTTTCCAAAGCATTTCATTTGGTGGCGCAAATCCAGAGGAGAGTGTGTTGCAGAGATGGATTTGAATGTCAGACAGAAAGAGTTGTGTTTAATAAACTCTTTGTTGTAAATTGTAGAAACTAGAGAGCAGGAGGCCCCTGTTTAATACAAACATTCTGTGATTAAATTATCACTTTAAGTATTTACCTCTTAACATAAAGACCAATGAGATGAAGTGACTTTGCTAAAAGGGTCTGAAGCTCAAGACTGAAATTCTTTAATTCTATGTACTCCTCTCAAACTCCTTCTACCATCCATCTGCTTTTGTCTTTCACCTTAGAGGAGGCTGCCTAATAAAACTGAGTGGAAGTATAGGACTAGTTGGAGAAAAAAGGCAAAAATACTTCCCAAAACTAAAACAACAACAAAAGTTTTATAGGCTTTCACTTAAAAAAAAAAAAACAAAAACACCAAAACTTTGGTAATATAGGACTTGAAGATGATAGCCCAACATGCAAACCGTTGAACATGTAGCTCCCCTTATATATACTACTACTGCTTATCTCCTGAGCTCACCGGCTTTCGAAGACTTCTTTCTGTCCATATCATAGAACAAGTTACATATCTATGTTGATCTCATTTCAAAGTGATTTGTCAACACGAGCCTATTGTGAAACTAAAGGTCAGTAACAGGCCAGGCATTTGATGGGGTAAGCACTGCACACTGGAACTGGAGAGGTCCGGAATAGCTAGTCACATCCCAAGTCTTCAGATGTGTCTCGTGAGCAGTGTGCTTTGCTGTTTAGGAACAGAGATGCTGTAAAGCTTCAGAGTTGAGCTCTCATTCACAGCAAGACACAATATGCCAATATCTGTCACGTTCCAAGTCCTTGCAACACTATTGAAGTCAGAGAATTCAAGTCCCAGATTCTTGGCTTCTTTTGAGATAGACTCATTTATTTTCCTTAACATTCCAGTAAACACAGCTTACATACATGCACATACATACTCCTATAGACATAATGACATTTTTCCAATGCATTAAATGAAAAAAAAAAAAAGGACCAAAAGCCTTCCCCCCCCCCCCTTCCTTCTCATTCTTTTGTTTTCTGACAAAAAAGAAACTTCCCAAGTAGTTTAGATTCCAGGATTATTTACTTTGATTCACTCTTTGCTGGGGGCAAAATCTAAAGGATTAAGACAAGAATAGCCTTCTATTATAGCTATATGTTTCTCTATATATGCATTATGTACGTTATCTATATAATGAAACATGTTCTAAATTGTACAAAAAAAAAGAGCAGTATTTCTAATTTTGCTCAAAGAACCAGTGCAACACTGCTCACGTTTTCTTGCTTTTCCTTCATCTATTTTGGAATTCAATGAGCAGTAACATACAGGCATCAGTAAAGACTGCTGTCCCTCCTTTCGCTCTTTTGTCTGATTCTCCTTTTCCTAGTCTGAAGGAGAATGAATCTAGTCTGGCTAGAGAATTTGCACCCTGATTTTCTCATAAGGCAGATGAAGTTTTTTAGATAACAGTAGGGACAATTTCTGGTCTCATTGAAGTCACTGGCTGTTCTCCAAATGATTTGTTATGAGATTTGGCCTTGAAAAAAGGGATCAGTCACACTCGTCTCCTTTTTATTCTGAACTAGAATGACCCATATCACTACCCAGTGATGGCTGCCTAGGATACTAGCAGTGAATTTTTGGAAAATGATCAAAAGTTCAAATATATGCAAGAATGCATGAAACCCACTGTTTAAGAGACCGGAGAGAATGCAGTTGGCCACAGTGAAATACGTGATTAAATAGAACCAAATAAAACTGGAAGCTTGTTATGAAAGATCATCTATGTCTATTTTATTATTTTTCTATATATCATGTTAGGCTGAGGCCCAGAAAAGTTCTCTCAAACCTAAACTTGTGTATATGTCTTTCTGCATTCTCTAAAATCTTTTGATTGCAGAGCACTATAAATGGTGCAAAACAAAGTATCTTTTCCAAGTTCCCTACAGTGAACAACTTAGGAGCATTTAGTTTTAGCTTGTATTAGGACTTCATGTCCTCAGAGAACAGATTCTGCCCCTTTGATCTCTAGATATAAAAATCCCCATTTCCCATGTTTCCCAGCAGCTACATAAGATCACTGGGGCCGGAGAAAAGAGCCAGGGAGATGCGGAACGAGGACCTTGCAGCTCCTGTCCGTTCCCAGCGTTGCTGCTGACTTTTGTATAATTGGGAAAAAATTATTAGTGATATCCAGTAATCCCTATTTCTGAAATTAATTTAAGAGCACTTATCTGACTTAACATACATTAAGGAACCATGAAAGTAACATTGAAGAAACAGTCGTACTCTCTAACCTTAACATAACTTCTCTCATATTTTTCTGTGTGCAGGTAGTCGGCAAAGTAAATTCACAGGCATGTGATTTTTATTTTTTTATTTTTATGCTTGTATCTCATGCTGTTCCCCTTTCTAAAGGAAAGAAGTAGATCAAAACCAATACTTAAATCCAATAGTTGAGGGAAGGAGAGATAGCGGGTCACAGAGAATGTAACATTTTATTATAATACAGTTGTGTTTGCAGCTGAACGCATTTCATTAACATGTTGCTATCTGGAGTTTTCCCTTTCAACATTTCTTGTAGGAGGTGAATTTTCCAGTTGGTTTGACTTTGCTGTCAAAAAAGTCAAGTTTATTTTCTTTTTTTTTTTTTTTCTTTGATTAAGTGAATAAAATGTTAAGAGTAATTAAGCCAAGGAGAGTTTTAAATCTGGGTTTTGTTTTTTTCTTAATTCATAACTGGTAAACAAACTGTATCTATCTTTACAGCAATAATTTAAAACCACTGTGTTTAAAGAATAGCGTAAAACCACAAGTTCTCACTTCAGAGACAAAAACGCTTTGATGACCTTCAAACTTTGTGTGTTAAACTTGCAAGTAAATATCATGTTTTTCATTATTCTTGTTACCTCAAGGTTACTTCAGGGCTAAGGTTTCCTGTGAAGATCAAACAAGAGGGGTTTTTTTCTGTCTTGCACATCCTCACTTATGCCCAGATTATGCCTTCTGTGAAAATACTAAGCTGCAGAGTTTGTGGCCTTGAAGCTGGAGGGAGTATTGCTTGGTATTTTTAAGGCTCTGATCAGCAGACCAAGAGAGATTGGCTTTTCTCCTCCTCTCTGGCTCAGTGACCTTGGAAAAGTCAATAATATATTTGTGCCTACATTCTCCATCTCTAAAGGGAAGGGGATGCTATTTGCCTCCTGCAGAGGTCCTTTGAAGATAAACCTGCTCTCTTGAAACTGATAGTGAGCCCCAGAAAATGCATATGTGGGATGGGTTCCCAGCCTGCACCATGAGTAGTGTGTTTTTCTCCCAGCACACGGTCCTGGAGAACCACCAGGAAATCATCCATGCTTCAAGGCAATCACAGCGGGCCTCTCTGCTTCTCCCTGAGAACACCTTAGCAGCTGCTCCAGCAAACCTCCACATCTCCCCCCCTGTTGAGTAGGGCTGTTGACAGGGAGGAGAGTTCTCTGTGCTCCTCTCACCCTTGCAGAGAGTTGCCCAGCCTGGCTCATTACTTTGGAGTATTTGATCCCCTTTACAGGGTAAAAGTGGTTGGTTTAGAGCTGCACTATAGAGATTCTTCTGTGATTTATTATTTGCAAACGCTAGTGTTCCCGATACGCTTCTTTTTAAAATGTTTTTCTGAAGCCTTATTCACATAGGCTGATCATATGTGCCCCAGATACAAACAGGAAGACAAAGTTTCCAATTCCATCTGCTGCAATCTAGAATGATTTTATCCACCATTCACCGGGGAAAAGCAATTCTGATTTAAATGACACATAAGCTATGCATTATTAGTCTGATAGGATAAAGTATTGTGGTGGGGTTTTTTTCCTGGTGATTTTTAAAATCTAAGCTGGAAATAAATGCACTTCATGAACTTTTAAGTGGAGATGTATAAAACAACAACAAAAAAATACTCAAGAAACATTAGAGGCTTGAGCTGTACATCAGTGATGACTGTTTAGCGCATGGACTGTTTATTAAACCTCTTCTGAATGGTTCTTCTACTAAAATACTTCACCAGCTCTTCTCCAGCAACATTGAGCAGAGGTAGGCAGGAAACCTCATAAAAAAACCGCCAAGCAAACGTTGTTGGAGACAAAACAATTAACGAATGCAGCCTCTTTGCTCTAAAATTCCTTTGTCATTTAGTAACAGCCTATGCAAACTATGCCTCACCTAAGGTATCATATTGTCATGTTGCGGAATAATCGATTGTTGAATGTGTACAGAAAATGGATTGTAATACTTAGTGAAAAAAAAAAAACTTTGGCGTAGAGAGCAAGACAAAATTTGAGTTCATGTGCTATGCTCGGGCTGAGAGACATGTCACTATATAGCTCTGTAGCTTCATAACACTGCTCATGGGAAATAGCAGTAGTTTTTTCTGTGCTTGCTTGCAGTGGACTTCAGTGCCTCCCAGGAGACAGCTCTCCAGTGGAGAGCTTTCAGCAGCAAGCTGTTTCTTATTGATTACCTAAGGGGTCTTCCTTAAGGGATCGCTGCCTTGAGTCAGATTTGGGGCACGATCACACTGTTATAAATCTGTGTTAGCCGTACTGATTTTAGAATAAGTAGCTCAAGTTTGTACTGGTGTTACTGATTAGAAGCTCGTCTGTTGATTTCAGTAGGAATTTACCTGGATGTCTTTACGTAATGTTGAGCTGCTGAATTTTAACTGTTCTGGACCAAAAGAATCCTTTATGTTACCTGGTTAGTGTATTTAAATGTGGGCTGAACTTATTTTTTTTTTTTCCTCTTTTCCTCAAAGTGAATGTTTTCTTTAATTGGAGTTCTATTTTCTTCATTTATGAGTAGCTGAAGATGCTTAGCTGTAGCTAGTGTGTGGCAGTGATACATGTTATATAGGTAATGCTGAAAGTTAGTTCACTGGGGAGATGGGATGGAGATGTTAGTATGAGGAGCCTTTGTGACACAGAAATAAAGCAGTGAGTTGTTTTGAGAGACTTTTTTTTTTCTAAAGAAATCACGGCAAAATGCCTGTCCAGCTTTGGAAAATAAAAATACCTCTGGAATTGAAAACAAACCTGAGGTTAAAAAGTTAGAGCGACCACATACCAGTTTCCCTTTCAGTTGGATTTGGAAGGGATTCCCACCAAAATACACAGGTTAAGACCCAGGGCCGTGTTCAGCCCTGCTGCTAAAACCTTACGCCACGTGAGCATTCGGTCCCTGGGCCGCACAGAGAGGAGGGCCTGCTGCACTTGACTGTCGTCCCTTGGGGGATGAATGTGAAGGAAGGAAGCGGATCACAGTGTATAAAGTCTGAGAAGTGACAGCATTTTGCACTGAAGGCAGCTGCCTGAGGTTACCTGAGGACAGTGTCTGGCTCTACTGGCTGATTGCTTAGAGCATTTAAAAAAAAAAAATGCAGTTAATGGGGGCACCTCCTAAGCAAACCAGATATCCCTTTTACCATGCAGTCCCTGTTGAGAGGAGTATAATTTTACATTAATTACATTGGATAAGTAAGAATTTGTTATGTTCTGACTTTATCCAGTAAATTCCCATTTAACCCAGTTGTCCCTATTAAGTGTGTCAGCTTTTCTTTTAAAAGCTCTGCTGTGCAAAGACAAATTAGTATATAAACGTGAAAATACGTAATTTAAGACAACAAAAATTAGGAATCCCTCATCCATTTTTTCAGAAAGAATTATGTATTACAGAATATTACAACAACCTCTGCTTACTTACAGTTGTTTATAAAAATAAGATTTACTTTTGTTCACAGTTTATTTTTTACTGCTAAGCCTTAGCTGCAGAATTATACTTGTCACTTTCATTTCTTTAATGTACTTCAATTTTGTTTAAAGTTGGTTTAAAGTTTCATTTTCATCTAAATATTGAAAATTTGACCCAAAAATACCTCCAAAAACCTGCCTTTCTCTTCTCTCTCCTTACGTTATACATAACATACACTAGATAAATAGTCAGATTTTGTCTTGCTTTTGGGTAGTGCTGTCTTGTGTGGAGGAGATGGTCGGTACCCTTACAAAGTTCATCAATCTCTTTCTGTTATGTTACTGTTTGACAGGGGGTTTGGGGAGGAAAGTTCAATAATTTCTAGCATGAACTAACAATCAATCTGGGTAAATGGCATGACAAGATATTTGTGTACAGGAATCCCAAAGATGACTGGGTTGTTCCTAACTCGTCTGCTTTTTAGTAGCGGATATATAGGATATACAAATCAGAAATGCATTTTACTAGGGTTTTTTGATGCCTCTGATGATGTTTTGTGCTCAGAACATGGTATTTTACAATGCATAGTTTCATGTGAGGAATTATTATTACATTTTATCATCCCGTGGTTTGAATTTGTGGAAATTCCATGGTTTTCTGCAGTATCACTGTGTCATGTGAAATGCACACAGTTCTAAATGCAGTAAAGTATTCACTATGTGACGTCAGATTTCAGTTTTAGGCCCACAAGTTGTTTTCCCTCATGTAAGAAGTAGCCAGACCCAAACTGATTCTGACAGATGATGCATTTCTATCCTAAAATGGATTTAAATGGATTCTTTATCATCCTGTTCAATCCCAGGTGGGTCATTTTTTTTTCTTCCACTCCCTTTAAGGGTGTTCCTGTTTTGTATTTCAGAACCTACATTTTCATTTAGCAATTACTGTGGGTGATTCAAGTCATTCCTTCTGTATTTTATTAATTTTTGCCAAATATAGTATTTCTCTGCCTACTGTTGATTGAGCAGAATGGAACTTGCCTACACAAAATTTCTTAGGAAATACAATTTGCACATCCAGATTTCTAACTACACCCACTCTCCCCATTATTGCAAGGTGTTAATCTAGTTGTATGGTGCTGCCTGCACAGATGCATACATACATACACTCTTTAAAAATAGGTTATGTGCCTAAGTCCTTACAAGAGAGCTCAGATAGTGAGTTTTTCTAGGTCTGTGTGCTTGCTCAATATTTAGCCCTTGTGGTTACTGCAACAGAGTTTTTGTGAAGGCTGTTCCATGCTTTTAGAAGGTGCTTTCAGTAAGTTGTTTAATCTTTTGCAGCAAAACCTGCTGCTAATTTTTAAAGTAATTTAAAATTTACTCATATCTACTTTAGCAGGTCTTGATTTGAACGTTTCTATTCTAGAAATCTATTCTGGAGAAAATGTTCTTAATCGGGTTAATATGGAGGCAAGACAGGGGGAAAAAAAATGTTTGCTGTGGCTTGACTGCAGCAGTGCTAATGAGCTCTGCTCTAATACGTGAAGGAACATATGGCCCCCATCTGAATACAAACTGGACACAAAGCAGTAATTCAGTTGAGATGTCCTGAATATTGTAAACTGGGTGAATGTGGTTGAAGGTGTTTATAAACAGTGGCTGAATCCCACACACTGACTCACTGCCTTCTAACGTCCGGGGCTCAAGGTGCTATTTGTAAGAGTATAGAAAATGACCAGTAGAGGGAATTCTTAATTAATGCTAACAAAATAGCAAACTGAAGTGTTATGTTTTGAAGAAAGGACTTCTTGTGCTCATGACGCAGCAAGAGACGGATTATGGAGGGGGCGAGTTAGGAGAAGAAAAATCACAGGAAAAGTAAATTGAGTATTTACTGGCAAATAATTGCTCTCTTAAGCCGTGGTGCTCTTCCTAAATTCTTGGCACGCCTGAGCACTAGAAGCATTTTCAAAAAATGCATCGTTACAGAGTAGATGTAAAAAAACCTCTCAAAGACTGATGGTACAGACTTGGACAGGTAAGAATGTGTGTATGGCTGCATATATTTATTTTGAAGCTTTAGATTGACCATCGGTTACAGAACTGCTACTTCTTTTCTGTTTCTGTGAAACTGATGTTTTCCTTTCACAGATAACACTTTGTTTAAAAGCTAGGGAAGTGGAGAACAGGCTTCTAGGCTGTAACGTGTACTTTTCTATCAGCACAGATATATTGATGTATGAGAAAACAAGCTTGTAGGAGAAAGTATACAGCTCAGTTTTATTTAGTTTAAATGGGTTCTGGTTTTTACAGAAGTGACTCTAATTAAAAAGCTTAATATGGGGCAGGAACATAAGCCCTTCCCTATGTGCTTGTGTTTTGAGGCAGTCCAATATCACTAGAAATTAGACTTCTAGTGAACTTAGTCTTTTGTGATGCTGCAGGGAAGGAACTTTCTCTAAGGAACTCCTAGGGATTGCCTACATACCTAGGGCTTCTTCAAGTGTAGCTTCCCAGGGAAATGGGATGTCTGGGAACCCCCTCACTCTGTTCACTCACTTGCGTATGCAGTTTGTGTAGCTGTCTCAAAATTCGGCCACTTTCAGCCAAACTCAATAGGCGAAAATCTCCAAGATAACTAAGATTCCACATGTTTTTGTGGAAGTAGGCAGCTGTTACAAGACAAGGATAAAAGCTTTTAATGACCCCACTAAGGGAGAGGCTGCCCCACAATTTTACCCAAAATTACACACCAGAGACACAACACAGAGAGAAATCCATAGAAAAGGAGGTTCTTCTGGCTCTCCATGAATTGGCTTGAATTCACAGAGAAATTTATTTTTGTTTATTCCACATGCAAAATTCATTTTCTAATAATAAAATTATCTGTTAGGGTGTGGAAATGTATAGGTGGTTAAGAATACTCTGTCTTAAAATATGACTTTTATTCACATCTTAACAAATACCCGAACGGTAACATTGCTATTTTTTGTCAAACTTACAAAATCTTGTTCTTAATTTCTGCTTCCCATTTCATCATATGTATTAAAAGGAATGGCCAAAACAATCTCAGATTTCACAAGTTCATGCAAATAGCACATACCCCTGAGGAGCAGAAGTGTCCCTTTGATTTTACCGGGGTTTTATTTTCCCTGTACAGACCCTGGTTGGGTGGGGTGTCTGAGCTGAACACTCGATTGATGGGTGTATATGCATTGCAGACACCCCTCTAGAAAGCCACATAGTATCACAGAACCCAGTGTCAGGTCCTTCAGAAAAAATTCCAAGTTCCCCCTAAAGAGTAATGGTGATTTAACCTTTCCCATATGGTAGTTTCTCCTTAGTAGGTATCAAAATGTAGTTGGCTTATGTCTTTAAACACGGGCAGTTTTCAGTCCTCATACTTTATTGTACCATAATTGTGGATACTCTGTTTATTTGGTTCTGTGCTAATTATTTCTATAATTATAATATATTTATCATTATTATAATGGTTTTTATTATTGTTGTTATTATTATGGCAATAATTAGTCCTTTTTAAACTCATAAAATCTTGGCCCTTCTGATGTCTTGGGCACAGAGTACTGCAAGTTAATTATACGGTATGTGGATGAAAAATAATAGTCCTTTTATTGGTTTTAATGTTCTGCCTTTTAGTTTTAATGACTGTCCCCTCTTTTCTTCGGAGGTCAGATTTATTTTATTTTCTCTGTGCAGTTACATTTATATCACTTCCACTATGTTCAGTCTTTTTCATTTTCTCTGTCAGTTTGAAGCTTTCTAAACTTTTCGCATATGGAAAGCTCTTGAGGGCTTTAATGAGTCTTTTTACTCTCTGAACCCTTTTTGTTTCTTCTCTATCCTATTTGAGACAGGGTGATCAGGGTTGACTGCAAAATCCGAAGTGATGGCATAACACTAATTTAAGTAACCACCACATTATAGTATTCTCAGAAGTATTTTCTTTGGACCCTCCCTGTCTGCATGAGGCACTGAACAACCCCAGCAAATCCCTTGGTTTCCTTTTCCTGAGTTGGGTTCTGTGAACTTACCATGCCTTGAGAGATGGAAGCAGTGCAGTATATTTCTTCATTTCTGGTAATGGGAAAGGATAACTACAGAATCCTAGGGAAAGCTTTTTCAAGTCAAGAAAGAGATCTGTGGAGAAGGATCCTTGTACCTTGTGTGCAGCAAACTGGAAGGATTCCATAAGATGGGGATGGCTGACATGGAAAGGAAGTACAGTGTGTTCTGTGGCTTCTAGACCATCTGCAAGTGACTTGCAAGAGATGAGATGGTGCCAAACAAAAGCACAATTGTGATATAATGGAAGTGTGAATCAGTCATTGGTCTACTTTTACTGGAAAAAACAGGCAAAGCCTGGGACTGTTCCTCAGGTGGCACTACAATACTTCATTCTTTTGAAAGGTACATGTTTCAGGCACTAATTCAAGACCAGAAAACACATTAAAATGTCTGGAAGGAGCTTTTTTCCAGTTTAGATTGTCAAATTTTATCTTTTTATTTCTGCAGATATATAGAGGCATGTTATAGAAACATGTAATGCAAAGTCCCCAGGTCCAAGTAGAGCATATCAAATTGACTTTTGCTGGACGCAAGTGAGTTTCCTTCCCATTTCTTTCCTCTCACTTTGTCCCCTCTCTCCCTCCTTGTGCCTTCTCTTCTTGCCCCTCCCTGCCTTCCACCAGGAATTTTCTTCCTTAGTAAAAATAGTGCCCGGCCTGGTATATTTTTCTAGTGCCAATGATCACTTTCAGTGTTAAGGTGATAAAACATATTTCATGCCCTCTTGGTTGCCCAAGAGATAACAAATAGATTTTGAAAAGCAGATGGTTGACTTGAGAGCCCTGAGGTATCACAGAGCTAACAGGTGCAGCTCCCTATTCAGATTCTGCAATGCAAAGAAATCCTGTTTCCCAGATAAACCAGGAAAAAAAAGGAGAAGCAGTGAAAAGATGGACTTTAAGACTGCAAATACATATATATTTTAAAATTACATTTATGGTAGGTGATGCAGGGATGGTGTTTGCACACTGAAAGAGCCATTCATTGCTAAGAGCAAGGCAAGCTTCATGGCTAAAGCAGAATACAGGAAGGTAGACACCTGCACTGAATTCTGCTACAGCCATTGACGATCTGAGTAATTGGTAAAACTCTTTTTGTATCTGCTTCTCACGCAAAAGCAGGACAGTAGCAGAGAATAACTAATATATCCTTCTACAGATTATTGTGAACCCTATATGGGAAGAATTAAGGAAGGAAAAGTGTATTACTGTTGAAACACTAGATATTGAGGCAACTGAAAAAGTGTTTGTGAACTGTGTAAGTTGTTGAATAGCTCAAACAATACAGGAGGTCGTTAACAAGGAAAGAAAAAAACTCATACCATTATGGTTACCTCTCTCTAGTCATGTTTGTCCTATCTTATGGGTTTAATATGGGATAGTCAATTTATGGAGCCAGCCTTCCAGTGGTTAAGGAGCTGTATCTGCAGTTTTTCAGTTCTTACACATTTTGATAGAACTATTGACAACTTCAGAGGCAATTTATTCAGGATTTTGTTCACTCTACCATAAATCCCAATTCACAATGAAAATGGCTGGAGACTCTAAATGCTTCATTATTAATAGAGTCATTGGGCCCTAACTTGTGATCTTAAGCTTGAGCTGTCCAACTGAAGTCCCTGACGTGTGCTTACTGAATCAAGGCCGTAGTGCAGGGCTGGGAGCACTTCATTGTCATAGGTGCTCTTAAAGCACATTTGGTCTTGGGATATCAGACTACTATGAATTGATGTAACCTTTCTCTAGAGATCAAAAGAGTTATCCTTGCAGAAGCAAGTGTTCTGTGCAAGGCAGCAAAATGTCTTTCTTGTATTGGAGGTAGTAAAAAAAGAGTGCCAAGCTTCTAGCCTTCTAGTTAGAGTACTGGAGAACAGAGTCTTCTGTTTCAGGGCAAAATGAAGGCTAAGGAAACCAAGACGATAACTAATCAGAATTTTAGCTAGTAGTGAGAAATTAGTAAAGGGCAAATAATGAACATGGCTCATGCTGTCCAAGCATTAAATATTAAAGTCTTTAAATTCTAGATTGCAAGTAAACTGTTTCAGTCTGCTTAGTCCTATTAGAAAACAAGTTCATAATAACCATAATCGCATCTTAAAATCCATGAGTACAGGAATTAGAATGTATGATAGATCAATAATCTTATGCAAGAGTTTTTCTAGGAGTTACGGAATCTGGTGCATCATACTCTCAATTTTTCCATAAAAACATTTTTCCATTAGTCATCAGGTTGGAACAAAGTTTATAAAAATTGGAAAAACAAGTCATAAGAGCCGTAAAACATTTTAAAAAGTTAAAAAGATGAATAGGATGGAAAACTTTTTGAGCAGCTGGAAGAAAAGTAACGGGGAGATTTTTTTTCTTTTCTGCTTCTGTTTAAAAGATGGGGTCTTGATGGAGAGTTAAGCAGGGAGAATACTGTGGCCAACTGTGAATGTATGTTAAAGGAAAGATTGCTCTCCTCTTTCTATTTTCAGACAAATTGCCTTAGTGGTCTTCGTCCTTCAGTCCCACACAATTATCGACTGAGCTGAAAGACATCTCCCTATAGCTGTGAGTAGTAATGAGACTTTAGCATTTCTTTGCACATTACTACTAGAACGTGACCTCTCTCACTAGAAGGCTCACCTTTTCATTATAAAGGTGTTACTTCTTTTCTGCATATTTAAAGCATCACTCAGGTTACTATACAATCCCTTCACAGTGAAGCAGTAGAAAATTCAAACGAATAAAAGTTCCAGAGAGCTTCTTTAACCCTGGATGTGAAAGGTGGTCAGTGATGGGAGTTTTAGTATACCAGGGCAGGAGTTTTGAAGGAGGGCAAAAGAATAGATACATTTAGGATTGTACTCAGAATGTGGTGGAAATGATGCAGGAAAGGCAAATAAATGCCAGAAACGCATCCACACAAGGAGATGTCAGAGACAGAATGAAAGCTGCTGTCGAAAACTGTGATGACATCTGAAGTGTGACTAGGTATAAGACAGTCATTATTGAAGACATTTGTTATTTCCATGATGATTTTCCCCCTCAGACCAGTTCACATACTGTTCTGTGACACAGAATTTATGACACCATGAAATTTCAAGAAGAATGAAAATCAGACAAAATGGATGTTTCTGTAAAGGGCAAACTACCCAGTCCTCCTAGAAGTAAAGGACATGGTGGCGTGAGTCGGTCAGCAGAAAAAGATGCTTGAATTCAGATGGATAAGGGTACTTGGGCAGAGAAGCTCTCAGTGCTGTGAGGAGGTGATACTGCATGGCAGACTTGTCTGGGATTTATTAGCTGTCAGGAGGACAGGTTTGGGGCTAGGAAGGCTTTTTATGATCAAGCACTGTAGCTCAAAGCGGCATCGGTTTTATGTGTGTGAATGATAGACAGTGGTGAAATGGAGTACAGCAGAATCCTAAACCAAGCAATTGTGATTGGGCAAATTATAGGGGGATTTATGCTCTCTGCAGCCATAGCTTAGATGATTTGACTATGCTTTTTCTTTTTCTCGCCCGTTTTCCCAATTTATTTTGTATTATGTATCATTCCTATAATTGTGTTCTGTGTTGTTTTTCTCCTGACATGTTTAATCCCACAACACAGCCTAGTCTTGATGTTTTCCTTCTCTTTCAAAGTGTCCCAAGAGAGAGAAGCAAGGAAGGTAGATGTATTTGACTTTGGAAAATGAGTTGATGCCAATTGCAAAGGAAATAAAAAATATCACAGGGGTCTGCTGCGGGGCAGGGAGCAAAAATATTGGTAGTTTGTGACAAAAGATTGCCTTGAAGACTGCTTCGGTTTGATCAGTCTGAAACCCATGCCTCACTGTTTCCATTACAAAGGCTTTTATGTTCCTACTTCTTTTGGAAAAGGACTTAATGTATTTTTAAATAAATCCAAGGCTCCCCAAATGTACTCTTTTCTTTCAGGCCCAGCCTATGAGAGCTGTGCGTCAGGGTTACGTTTCAGAGGGGTTAGGAGAACATACATTATTTAGGCCATGAGCCAGGATAGCCAAGAAGTCTGCATATGACCAGCCTCAGGGTGGAAGAGGAGCCACAGTGGTAGGCTAATAAAGCATGTGTTACTTCTGCAAGGAATTTGAATGTGGGGACATTTGGGTAGAACAGTCACATTGTAGTACAGGGCCATGGGTGCAGTGTGCTTAGTGCACCAGAGGACAAGCTGTCAAGCTAGGCCTGGCACAAGGGATAGAACGATGGAGGAGAATCTAAAGCACTCCTCTGTGCAGGTGGTGCTGAGCTGTGGTGGGTGACTGAAGATCTGGAATCAGATGAAGGAATCTCAACTTAAAGAAATGAAACCCAGTAGGTCTTTATTTTGCATAGGGCTCATCTACTTTGCGTGGAGGAGGCAGGACTTTGGGGCATGTGTTATGCATGAAGGCAGAATATTATTCATATGATGTCACCTTGCTTTCAGGTCTGCAACTTGGTGCTAATCATTCCTTCAGAGAATCTCAGTCTGTATATCTCCATTGGAGTTGATCATCACAGAGCCTTAGCATGTTAATTCAAGTCCTTAGCAAACAGTGGCTCCTCCTCAAACTCCCCATGGTTTCCTATCCTGAGGACATAGCTTTCTGACATGTTTTTCTTTCCCTACTCCTGAGAGATCCTTAATCTCCTCTGAGCATCAATTCCCATTTTCCAATTTGCAGCAGAGAACTTTGTTAGTGCTTACCTTTTGGATCTCAATCCTAACCTGTCATTTTGATATTAATAGTTTAACTTAGTGTTAACATACTGCTACCGTCCTGATATGTAGAAAGAAAGAAAATAAATGCGGTCTCTGGAAAGGGACAATACAATGGCAGCCATCCCTGGTGATAGGTTTTAAAGTTTGAAGTCTTTTTTTCCTTTCGTTGTTGTTTTGGTTTTGTTTTATTTTGTTGTGGTGGTGGTGTTTGTTTGGGGTTTTTTGTGGGGTTTTTTTTTGAGTTTGTGTTGGGGTTTTTTGGTATTTTTTGTTTGTTTGGTTTTTAGCATGTTTCTTCTCTATTTGCTGCTGAAGCTTTTACTTTAAATGTCTCTATTTAGAACTCTTACAGGGTAGTTTTTTTGGGTTTTTTTAATTTCTCTTCTTCCAATTTAGCTTTTAAAAGAAATTGTAAATTTAAAAAAAAAAAAAAAAGGCAAGCAATTCTTAAGTAAAGACTAGCTGAAGTGAACTACATCCAGCTATTAATTTCTTTGCACTAGGAGTGGACTTTGTCTTTCACATGGGCTAATCATTGTAGCCTGCAATGACTCTGGATAACAGTTGCGTGAATAGAGAAAAATGTGAGTAAAGGTGACAGAGGAGTTCACACTGGTAAGTTGCTGATAAGAGAAGATGCCTCATTTCCAGGAGACCACTCTCCTCCTACTTTGTTAGCTTGAAACCATCTGGTTTTAAGCAAGCTTGGTGGAAGGGTAGATGCTTCAAGGAGACCAAATTCCTACAGGTTCTTCAAAACCAGAAATGAAGCAGAAATTTCTCCTACCCTGTGAGGGAGCCTGCAGTGTGCACTCCAGAGACCCATGTGGAGGTTGTCCTGCCAACTGGGCCAGTCAGATCTCCCAGACTGGTCTGGTGGTTAGCACCCGTGCTTCTTACTCCTGAGCACTTGCTTGGTGCCTGGCCAGTTGGTGTGGAGAAGGGAGCTGGAGGTACTGTGAAGGCTGGCCAGAGGGAAGAGCAAAAGAGTGTGGCAGGAAGGTAGTGATCAAGTGTGAAAGGGCAGTCATAGCTGGGAAGGCTGGAGACATCATGGGTGGGATGTTGTAGAGGAAGAGAACCTAAATCCAAAGGAAACCAAGCCCCACTGATGCTGTTGCTAATAGGATGGCTTAATTCAGATAGTACCTTGTCTGTCACCATATGCAGAAGTGTTTTAACAAAGTAACATTGCTTCAAGATTAAAGACTGGAGCTAGAGGGTAAGAGACACAAGTTCTGTTCTTTAGAAAGTGCATGTAAACTTAAATTGATTGTAAAGTCTGTGTCTTGAATTCTTTATCTCTGAGAGAAGAATCAAAATACATGTGTGCTTCAGAGGGTAGCTGAAATACGTCATCCATTTGGAAGTGATTTTTCTCCTTTAGGAGACAGTTGCTTTGCCTTTTCCATGAAAAGTTGTAAATGTTTCAGAAACAATTAATGAAGCTTCCTGACATCCTCTTGGGTGAGGAAATATGATTGCTGTGGGAAAACTGAGGCAAAAATCTGTCATGTGAATATTTTATTTTAATAGTTAATGAACAGGGAAAAAGAAAGTATTACTGTAAAACACATGAGCAAGGTTGTGGAAAACTTTGGCAGAGAAAGGTACTGAGATGAATTGTCTTGATTGGCATCTGTTGAAGGTCAAAGCTTCTACCCAGTGTATAAGGCAGGATTAAATTTGGCTTATGGTGTAAATATAATCAGAAGACTTATCTCTTAGTATACTTAATTTCAAAATACACATAGTGCATAAGGCAGGCTTGTAGAGTAGAAGTAAAGACTTTGAAAAGTGACCACATGAAAAGAGAAACTTCCTTTGGTTTCACATCAGCAATAGTACCATTAATGTTTATATGAAAACTTTTTTGAAACAATATCTAATCCCCTGACAGCACAACTCTTCAGTCAATGGCAAAATAAAAATAACTCTATCTAACTACACCACACCATCTTGGGGCATTGGTGTTGTGTACAATTAGCATTTCCTATTTAAGGATTTGGAAACTGAGACACAGAGAAATGAAGCAGGCGACACAGCAAATAAAGTGGCAATTGAGGAAGTAAAAACAGATGCCCTGACCTTTTCCTCGCTGTTTAAATCAGAAGATCCATAGTCCTTGGAAGCACGCACATGTCCTTACAGTTCAAGCTGATTTTTATTCTTGCAGACAGTGTTACCTCAGATGACCCAATTGTTTTGACTCTCTCAAGACCCAAGTCATGAAATCAGTAATATTAGGTAGTCTTACTTCTCCACTTGGGCAAGCTGCCCCTTTTTTTAACCTCTAACAGATTTTTAGACTGAACACATACCAAGTAACCTCTTGAACTGCATTCACATTATGTTACTGGCAGATTGTAATTATAGGGATATGGTTGTACCAGTATGCATTGAATAGGTAACAGTGATATCTATGGCAATCACTTTCCCCTGTTAGACTTCTTTACCTTTATGTCAGTTTAGTATGTAACTACACCTGTTAGTCAAGCATATGATAAAAGAAGAAAAAAAGAGAAGCTTCAGTTGGTAGGAAGTGAAAAATTTGTGGTGGGAAAAGACAGGACAACCCGTAAGCATCAGATACATACTGACAAGAAATAATTATTTTAGATTTCTGGGTTGGTTTTTGTTGGTTGGTTTTGGGTTTTTTTTTTGTTTTTAGAAGCTTCTCAAAAGTCAGCAAAGAGTTTATTTTATGTCATGGAAGTCATTGTGCGTTTACCATACACTGAAGAACAGACCAGTCCTGCACATTGTGAAAATCTCACCCCTAAATAAAACGGGTTTAATATGAAAAAACCAACACCAAACAAACAAACAAAAAGCCACAACAAAACCCAAACAACTGTATAGCTCATACCTACCCTTGCTTTTGTGTTCCTCAATCAGATAAGGAAAGACAATGAATTTCATATCCAGGGAGAGTTGGTGCTTTCCAGCACACTAGCCTTATTTAAAAAATGCTTAGTTTCTCATTTGTCTTGCAGCCCAGCTTGTCTGTGCATCCAGAAGAGTTTTCCATGGCCTTTTAAAAGCCATAACGTTGTTGAATATACTAGACAAGAATGATTTTCTCTTCTTACTTGCTTATGTTGTTCTCGACTGGTAGCACAAATAGAAATAGCTAATTCTGTGAGGTGGTTCTGGGAAAGGAAGGTAGGTGAGGAGAGCCTTCTCTAGCCCTCTGGGGTCAGAAATTACAGACTAATTCCCCAGCAGTATCACATGTTTTGGATTACTTGCTGCTTCTCCCTGGGCAAGGGCAATGTTCTCCAATTCTCCAGTAGTTTAGATGCTCTCTGTGCCTGATCCCTGATTATACAGTGGTGTTATTTATGATACCTAAGAGTCATCCTGATTTTATTATATTTCTGTTGTTCAAAGTATGTTAAATGGCCATAGTTTCTTCTAGAACTCAAAATCTGAATGGTACTTTATTTAGTAGATGAGGGCAAATACATTTACAGGTGGAGTTCATGGCAGAAATGTGTGAACTGTCCGCTTCCATTATGGACATTTTGAAGCAGGCTTACAATGGAGGAGATCTGGCTACCAACTGGCCTTTACTCATACAAAATAGACATTTGCATTCGTTGTATCCCTGAATTGTAAATCAGGAGGGACAGTCCTCAGTCTGAATGCCATGCTCACTTGCAGCATGACACGTGTGGTGAAGAAGTCATTGAAAGAAAGCATTAAGGTTAGGATAGCATAAAATGCTTCAATTTTTATTCTCTCTTCCATGGTGGATTAATTAAAACAGAATGAAACACCAGCTAACTTGAAAATAAAAGCAAATGTGTATGTATAGACTATGGCAGTTCATTCTGCAAATTAAAGTAAATTCTCCCCTCCCCCAAGCCATGGCTGCAACAACATAATGCACTAATAATATAATTCTTTACCTTGCTTTCTTTGACATACCTTCTCAGATTCACTGGCCAGCCCATACGGTTGCTTAGAGATTTTTGATGTACTGTGTCACTTGGTTGGATTCCAGAGCTGTAATGGGTAACTCCACTGGACCTAATATCTCCTGATATTACATTGTGCTTGACACAGGATGTAAAGGGATGTTACTTTATTGCACCAATCGAGGCTTTGAAATAAAAAGTTCAAACAAGTCCCCACTGAGCTCTCAACATGTGGTGGTGACTATAGGAAAATTGAAAGTAGGAGCTTTTCAGGCAGAAGGACTCTTAAGTTAACATCAGTCTGTGCCCTCCTTTGAATTAGAAATCACATGGCACAGCATCCCTGCTCTCTGAAAAAAAAAAAGTGTCTAATCCTTTTTTTTTTTTTTTCTCCTCCATAGCTTTGTGCTTTATTCTATTTTGATTTTATTTTATTTGTAGTTCATTTTATAAACTCCACCCTGTATGACAACATCTCATCCAGCAGGCAAACATTGCTGTGGAATACAATCCTAAACTCCATCAAACCATTCCCACAGTCCAGGCAGGGCTGCCTCCTGCCTCAAGACACAGCAAAGCAGTCACAATGTTGAATTTCATTCAGCTGGAACTAGGAGATGCTTTTACCATTTGAAAAAAATAAATCCAGAGAAGTAACTAAATGAGTTCTCAAGCAGCAGTCAAGGTAAAATATATGTGCATGAAAGGGGTGTAAGAATCCAATCCCAAGTATATAACGTGGAAGCCAATTGTAATCAACAGTGTATTTTCACAGGAGGAAATGTTTGTTTTCCTAGATTTATGAGACAAGATGCCTCATAATGCTTTATGAAGAAAGGTGGGCTGCCAGTTGAAGCAGGCATTGTCCTACTGAATTCCTCTCTGGTCTTGGGCAAGTTAGTGATTCTGTTTGGGTTTTGTTACCTGAAAAGAGTGGTATGGGTTTCTGCCATAAACAGCTAGTGAGAATTGTTGATATGTTAATGGACCAACCACGCTGATCTGAGTAATACTTTTGTCCAAGTAAGTGCATAAGTACTTGGTATGTTGTTATTAACACATTTGTACACTCCTTTCTCAAAGACGATGTGCATGAAATAAAGTAAACCTACATTTTTATTTCAGTGCATGAACCTGAGGACAGAGGAAAGGCATCCAGTTGTACACATCTACTAAAGATGTCCTCTGTTATTTGTGGCAAAATTCTTTTTTTGTACCCTATTGGTTAGAACAAGACACATATTACTGAGGATATCAGCTATAGGAAAGAAATACTCTCTCAGCTTTATACTACATATCCTGTTCTTTTGTCAGCTTACATTATAAATAAATAACAAAGCAATTTGACACATGCCCATTGATTAAAAATAAAAGTTGTCAGAGTGAGAGGAGAAAGACAAAAATATGAATTATTAATAACAATATTAAGCAATGCAAAAAAGATGCTTAACATGCAGGAAAGTCCCTGAAAAGTCACTTAGTGAAGGGGAAAGAAAGGACAGCTGTGAAGACCTTCCCTCCATTTCTACTCTGTGGCCTTTTCTTTACTACTTGGGCCCTTGGAGGTCGAGGTGACCATGTGAAAGAGAAGGATGATTCTGTTAATTTATGTAATCTTGTTTACCTCATCTCTGGTATTCCTAACATGCAGCACCTGCAAACATGAACATGTAGGGAATGGAGTGAATTTAAAGCAATCACATTGTGTCATGATTGGGGTTGGCCATTTTGTATTTGTGAGCAATCTTGCCAGCAGTGAGGTTTGAATGACCAGTTGACATCAATTGGAGAAACTAAGCTTTTTTTATATTCTTCCTAAATTTCTTATACTTCATATACCTGTGATGTAGTATGCACCTGTTAGGTGTGCAAAGATGCTCGTAGTAGTTTGTGTTCTGTGCACTTTGTGATGCTCCAGTTGATAAAATATAAACAGTACCCTAGTAGCTGGCATAATTATGCATTTCTTTTCCCACCTTCTGTCGCTTATTTTGGTTGCAACTATTTAAATGCTCTCACTTATCAGACCAGTTTGAATGGCTGTTGGGTATATTGACCATCCTGGCAATACTTAATCTTCCATCTGTGAAGATCAGATTTCTTTTTTCACTGAAGAGGAAAGGAGGAAAAGGAATACTTGCAAAGAGCACGCGAGGCAACTGCACAACTTCCACAAAAGCTGTAGAAACCCCCTTGGTGACAGTCCCCTTTGCTGAAGAATGCTTTTTCTCTGAAGCGGGTACAGTGTGTGCCATCACAACAGAAGAGCTAATCAGGAAGTTTTCCTGGTAGGGTAGCACCAGAGGTCTGACTGTGGTTAAAGTGATGGTGTCTCTAGTGGAGCATCCTATATTAGACTTTCTCATGGTCAGTCTGAACATTGTATTACTTGTAGCTGGAGAGGTGACATCATCTTAAAAAAAAAAAAAAGAAAAGAATAAAAGACATCAGGAGCAGTAAGGCTCCTATCCTGTGCTTATGATGTTAATGTTTTGAATTAGCAAACTGTTAATGAATTCACAACATGATCTCCCAATTACTGTGCTTTAAATCTGGGAGGTTCTTTTTCATGCATCCTTGGTTCAAGTAAGGGCTAAGCACTTGTAGCTTTCATGGATTTCATTAGATGCCAAAAATGCTCAGAACTTCTGAAAACCAGGGGCAAAGGATCTTCTCGCTGGCATTTAGTTGCATATGGTGAAGGTACCTCCCATCCTCATTTGAACTCCCTTTGCAGTCAGTTGGAAAGTATTAGGCACTAAGAGGTGTGATTCAGCCTGCCATAAGGAAAGGCATCTTAAATAGACCCTCATGTAAGGGCTCAGTTCTCTTCACAGACTATAAAGGAATTCTGGATGAAGACTGTAAGTAGTTTAAAAGTTATCTGGTGGTGTTCTATGCATGGTGCCTCAGTCTGAAAAACTGAAATTATGGAGTTGTCCAAGAAATGTTAGTTCTTCACTGTTCTGGGTTTTTTTGTGTGTAAAATGGACTGTTCAGCTTTGCATGTTATGAGAAGATGGACTTATCTTGGTATATAATTACAATGATGAGACTTCTTATTAGCTCCTAAATGGTTTGCATTTACTTTTTATGATCTCTTTTTAGTTTCATCTATACTATGAGTAAAGATTAGCAGTGAGTGGATATGTCTGTTAGTCTCAGCATGGGTACCTTACACTATTGCTAAATTTGGCTGTATATGAAATTACTGGTCTCTCTCTTAAATATTAATTGATGTAGCCTGACTCCCATTAGTACTTCTAATCTGCTGGATCTGATCCTCAGGGTTTTGGTGAACATTAATTTGTACATGAAAAGACTGAATTTAAGATAATTTCATTGGTTTGAAAAAGTTGCACAAACGAATAGTTGCTTGATAGAGCCCAAGCACAGACCAAACTGAGTGAAACAGAATGGCTTCTGGGGCAGGACCTCGGGTGATGGGGAGGGAAGCAGCTGCTGTTTCACACACACATTCTCACAGAGGTATAACCTGAAGTCAGATAAAGACATGCAAAGAGATCCTAACATATTATGCCACTTTCTGTTGGGACTTGAAGGCAATCATTTCATAAATTGTTTTAGTCTGCTGGCCCTGTATGTAGCCTTACTCTAAAATCTTGTACAAATGTCTGCAAGGAAGTCTTTAGACGTTTGAAGAAATCTGTCCTTTGAAAAGGGGGTTCTTAAGAAAGTGTATAGGCTCTAAAATTCAGCAAGGGTGGTTAAGAGAACCTTTGATAAGGAATTTTAAAAATCTAGGAGAAAGCACTTTAATAATACGGTTATAGTACTTTTCATCAGTCTTACTACACCCATGTGCAGTATTTCAGCTCTGTAAACTGAAGCATATTTATGTTAAATGATTTGCCCAATATCTTATGGGTAAGTGGCAGGCTAGAAATGGAACCCAGGAGTCTTAATTTGATTTCTTGTTGAATTCAGAGACAGTATACTGCCTCAGAAAGAAAAACACTCAAGAATTCAACAGTAGCACTCTGAGTGAGGAGTCTCCCATTTCAATAAATGTGTGGTTATAATATGTCTGTGCTCCACTGACCGAGGTCCCTGAGGTTGCTTTCAATCCAAACCCATGTCTCCTTTGTGGGTGCACATTGCACTACCAAATCTTTCAGTGCTCTAAACAAAAAGTCTTGTTCTTAATGGACATATTGGGGAAAATACAGCCCTTGAAAAACACCACCACTGCCAGTGAAAAAAGCAAGTATGGGTGAAATAAAAAGAAACTGTAGTCATAAGAATATAGGCTGCAGTTTGAATGCTTCTAACAGTGTTGGGTTTCTTTTTTTTTTTTTTTTTTTGAGAAGTGAAGATAAGACAGCAGATGATATTACTTATCTTAAAATTCCCATCTAATAGTATTTACCATCTCTGTGAGATCTTGAATACATATGGATAAGTCTCTGTATTTTTAAATTCATACTTTTGCAATTTGACAACACACTGGGTGAGCTTAACAGGGAGGTATTTCTGTTTTTTTAGAGAGAAGTCTCTTCACAACAGCTTGTCTTCCCAATACTTTTGCAGTGCATGAAGAAGGGAAAGTGAGAACAAGAGCAAATAATACCATCCTGCAGCATCTGGGCAAACATTTGAAATCAGTGGGTTAAGTATGTTGACTGATATAATAGACAAGCATAGACTCTGGATATAATCTGGAAAATAAAATCTCCTAATTGTGAAAGGAAAAATCAAGAGTCTATGGAAATGCAGTCCAATACAATTTCTTCAGTCAGGACTTTGGTCGTGAATTCCTGTCAGGATTGAGCTCAGTGTATTTATAAAACATAAAAGTTATATTCTTTCTTAGAATTCCAGATTTTCCCTCAGTCAGAGGAAATTTTTCCTGTGTTACAGCTACTTTAATTTGCAGAGACAGAGTATGAATCTCCTCAGCCAAGACATGGAGGGCATAAAGTGGAGTTTTGCAAGCAGAGTTTTGAATTCATATCTTATTTTGTGTTTGGCCAAAACCAGAAAGAATTAGATTTTAGAATCACAGAATCATTCTGGTTGGAAGAGACCTTTAAGATCATCAAGTCCAACCGTTAACCCAGCACTGCTAGGTCACCAGTAAACCATGTCCCTCAGCACTGCATCTACACTTCCAGGGATGGTGACTCCACTGCTTCCCTGGGCAGCTTGTTCCAGGGCTTTACAACCCTTTCAGTGAAGATTTTTTTTCGTAATATGTGACCTAAATCTCTCTTGTCACAACTTGAGGATATCTCTTGTTACTTGGAAGAAGAGACCAATCCCCATCTCTCTACAACCTTCTTTCAGGTAGTTGTAGACTAAAAAAAAACGGTAAGGTCTCCCCTCAACCTCCTTTTCTCCAGGCTAAACAACCCCAGTTCTCTCAGCTGCTCCTCGTAAGTCTTGTTCTCTAGACCCTTCCCCAGCTTTGCTACCCTTTACCAGCTTTGCTGCCCTTCTGTGGACGTGCTCCAGCACCTCAATCATACAGTCATAGAATTGTCAGGTTTGGAAGGGACCTTAAAGATCATCTAGTTCCAACCCCCCTGCCAATGACCTTCTTATAGTGAGGGGCCCAAAACCGAATGCAGTATTTGAGTATTTCTTGTGCTAAGAAGGTCTGAAAGCAGTGAGTAGATGGAAAGGTATACCTGCACTGTCTGTACAACAAGGGCTCAAACACAGGTCTTTTGTGCCACGCGAGATGCTGTGAGATGGCCTTCAGCTGCTTTTCCCAAAAGACAGGTATCTCAGAAGCAGTACTTGTATCCACTAGCCATGTCCAGTTGCGCTTAAGCCCTAGTGCTTTTCTGATGACACTTGAAAGCTCTGCTTAAGCAAATGCTTTGAGCCCTAAACACCAATGTTCACCACAGCTAGTGCATGATTTATTGATGATAATCCTACCATATAGTATGTTAGGATAGATCCCTTTATAGCAGTTACTAGAGCTAATTTCTGACTCGGTTAAAATGGTGAATCATACAAAGAAGGGAAGCCAGATCTGGACCAACTGGTTTCATTAACACTGATTTGATTACATGAGCAATCCTCTGGCAATTTAGATGAGCCCATAGGCCAAGATTTTTACATATAAGTGCTTATTCCAATTGTACCATATACTGGGAGTGCGATGGGCAGTTAAAAATAATCAGGATACAGTTTAACTGTTCATACACCTGACACAGTATAAAAGGCTCCTCAGCACATTTGCTGAGTGGTGTATGACTTGAGTTCCCAGATTGTCATGCCTACTAATCATAGAAAAAAAAAATCACTACAAGTTGAATTGTTGTATTTATCTTCTGTATTAATTGCAATACTTATCAAACAAATGTGAAAAACAGAATTTGTGTCCATGTTGGTGAAATCTGTGCAGGATAGGAGACAGAAGTTTTAAATACCTGCAGTTTGTTAAGTTCTGAAGTACAAAGGAAAAGTGTATCTTATCTGAAGTTACTCAAAGTGTACACCATATGATTTAAACAGTTGGATTCTCATTCTAAATATATGGCATGTGTTGATTTTGTTATATTCTGCCATTATCATTAATCCCGTTATTTCTCTTAAGCTGGCAATGTAAGGTTGTATATCTTGTCGTGTATCAACTAACAGGACATGACTAGACTGGTCCACTGAGTCATTTTTTTTTGAAAACATAATCCTTATTGGAAGCAACACTGTGAATTTTGAACCTTTTTCTTGCATTGCATGCACCTATATTCCTCTGTAGTTATTTTCTACCGTGAAATTAAGAACTGCTTCTTTTACAAATTTTGTTCTCAGTCCTTATTCCAGCAAAGCTCCGGTTGAATTTAGTAAGTATTTTACCTAAGTAGAAACCAAAACAAAAGTTAGTGAAGTATTTCAAGATTTTGTGCTCCATTTAGAGGGACTTGAAAGAAGAGATTTCTTTGGCGGTGAAACCTGAGAAGCTTTTGAGTATTGCCTGTCCTGTTTAAACCCTTTCCAGAAAGCAATCTATTCATATTTTTAGCAGAAACCTGTATTTCGTTGATGATCAGCGCTGAAGGGTTTAGTTTCATGAAACTTCATCTAGGACAACACTTGGAGAACAAAAATTAACAAGATCAGTTTATTCTATTCTCCAATTTGTTAATCTTCACATGACACAGTCTCATTTGTTGCCTGTAAGCATAGCATGGGAGAGAGAGATTGTGAAACCTGCCTGATGATCCTGCAGTACAATAAGATGCCGTTACCCTGGCAAATGTGGTGTTAATTTAGGAAATTTTAAGTTGTGCTTTTTCTTTTTTTTCCATTTTTTTATATTTCTATTTTTCACGTGCTCTACCTTGGTAAAGGCAAATTTTATGATCTCTGACAAATTTATTTTGATTGTGCTCAGTACTTAATTTGAGGAAGACACTGTTACTCTGTTTTATTACTTCATGATTTGTTTTCTGGTTAAGACTTGGGTAAGAGGTAAGAAGAGTGAGGATCACATCTTCAGCTGTCATCCAGGGTCATTGAGTGGACTCCAGCCAACTATTTCCAATGCAGAGGTGGTGATAGCATTGATTAATTCATGATCACAAAGTGCTTTGGGCTCCTGGGATAAAAAGCAGAATACAAGTGCAAAATATTATTAATGGAATGAATGCTTGACATACTTAGTATACGATGTTAAAAATCATTTGAGGATGGATACATTACCAGCGTGTGAGTGACTCAACTGAAAGTAATTATGGTTATGTCTTAAATTGAGAAAAACAGATTCTTAATCAGTACTTCACAGTTTCAGCCCTCATGATAACTTCCTGGTTAGGTTTATGGATCAATATAGTTCATCTGACTAACATATGGCCTAGGAACTGGATGCTGACAGCATCTTCTGAGTTTGGGGAATATATGCAGTCACTTTTGGTATTGATGACTGGGAATTTCTCTTCCTCTCTTAGCTGAACTTACCCAAGCTTTCAGCTGTGATTTAATTTCAAAAAGCAGTATCATGCTGCAAGACATGTATTTTCCCCTTCTCCAGGTGGCTGATGGAAGGTGGTTGTAGTGCTTTAGGAACTCTGTAAAACATAATATTAATTCTGCTTTTATTTACACTGGGGCAAATCTTGCTGCGGTTTATATTAGTATGGAATTTGTCACTGTGTCCCCAGAGACAGGATTTGGCATTTTAGGGTCCATTCCCATGTAGTAGGAAGTACTTGTTGATTAACCACTTCGTGAAATTTTGGCTATGTTATGACATCCAGCTTTTCCCTAGAGCAATTCACAACTATCAGGCTGTTTTTGTGGAATTTCAGTGTTTACGCATAATATGAAAACCAGAGAGGTGTGCACACCTAGATTAATGTTTTACTTTGCTGGCAGTGGTTGCAGTTTTACTGAAAGTGTCATAATATCTGATATTTTTTCTTAAGGATTCTACTCTTGAAATAAGCAGATAATGTCAAGATCTTTGTTTTTTGTTTGTAAAATAAGTTTCTAGTCCTTGTGATTGGAGGGAAGAGACTGAATTTATGATCAAAGCCATGATACAAAGACTCAGAAATGTGGAAAAAAAAAAATAAATAAAAGCTGGTACTTATTAGATTGGTTAATAATATTTTAAAAACATGCTAGAATTTTCAGAGGAAAAATGGGGGAAAATGGGGAAAGGCAGAAGGGAAACAGCATGAGAACAGGATCAGCAGTAGTTCATTTGCATTTTGTTATCAGTTTGGTCTGAGGAATAGTCTAGGGGTCTGAATACTAGCTTTGAAATTCCAGTGTGAGCTGAATCCCTATCTACAGTCTCAGGAGCAGGACTAGGAATAAAATTTTCACCTTTACACCTCTACAAAGAACAAGTGTAGCAGTAAGATTTTATTATATATTTTGCTAACCATTTAAACAAGGGTTACTGAAACGATTCTGTCTGGTATTACTTATCTGTGTCTTCGTTACCAAGAAGTTGACCAAGAAATGCACTAGTCATCATTCGTCTGTATGACGCTTCTGTGCCTCTGCCTGTTTGCTTAGCTAGATTTCCTTTTCTCCCCCCATTTACAAGTGTTTGGGCAATGAAAGTACTTATTAAAACAAATTTTCCAAGGTATTTTGCGATATTCTCCTGGTTTAACTCATTAAATTAAGATCATATGTGTTAGCAAAAGGTACTTGCGCATTCAGACACTAGTCATTAGAATTGCTATGGGAATTACTGTGTGGAATTGTAAGTTCTTTATTGTGTGGGAATCAGACTGCATGATACTGAGGGTCTTCTGTGGCTCTGAGAGCTGTGAAATAGCTTTCAAGACTTAAAATGAACGGTTATGAATAATTTGGGTTTTTTTTTTCTCTGCAAATTCCATTACAAAAATAACAATAAAACTGCAAATAAAGTAGTTTGTTTGCCTAGGGAATTGTTTAGTTTATTTGGATTGTAGTGCTACCCAGTCCCCAAACAAAATTAGGGTCTGTTTCCAGTAAATGTTTGAGTAGAAATTAAGAGATTGCCCCTGCTTTAGGTTGTCACAATCTACATCAGAGATTCATACAAATGAAAGGAGACGTTGCTATAGGCAAAATGTCAAAGGACATTTTAGAGATTATCCTGTTGTAGAGATGGGCCAAGCTATTGTAAATCACATCTGAATTGTGCAAAATGTGGTAGGCACAGGACTGAAACAAAATAGTTTAAATTGTGACTTTTTTTTTTGAACACTGAAAAATTTAAAGAAGCTCTGTTGAAAATTGACCTTCAGAGAGAATACTTTTGATTTTTCAGCTGTTTTCCACAAAAATTCTTAACATTTTTAGTAAAAGGGTTTGTCTTACAAAAACGCTGTTCAGCTGCATATAAAAATTTTGTTGTTTTCAGAAATACATTTCTTTTTTTATCAGCTTTTGTTAGGGAAAAGTTGGAACTTAATAATAGTGGCCTGTGTCTTACTGTTTTTTGTGACTGCCATGGCTTGAAAACTTTTTGAAAGGAACCTAAAAATGTATATGACTTACTAAGGGTGAATGCCAACCCACCTACCATACACTTTTGGAAGCTGTTAGGATTCTTAGTAGGGTATTGCCCCAGAAACAACATTGGCTGCAACAGATTTTAGGTGGAGAGCATTTCCAGAATTTGAAGTCAAATCCTAACTCTGTGTTGTTGATGGGAGGGAAAAGTGGCATTTTTCGTTCCCTTTCCTTGATTTCTCAGTTTCCTAAATATAATGACTACTTGCAGAAGAAAGTAAAATGAAATATCTGTTGCTTTTCCATGCCATGCTTCCACTTGCAGATTATCTCCTCTAGTGAGTAAAGCAGGAGAGGTGCCAGGAGTGCTGCTTCCCCAGCCAGCAGCATAAAGAAACTGTCTGATTGTACAGAGTAAGTTTCCCCAGCTCTGTGTTTATTAAAGTTGTGAGAAGAAACAGAAGCATTGAAAGCTTTCTGGAAACTTAAAACAAAAAACACCAAACCACACACACACACAAAAAAACCCATCAGCTGGCATTTGGTGTAAGGGATTTTATACAATGCTGACACAAACCCAAAATCTTAAAACTCTATTTTCATCCAGTAAATCTTAGGAGTTCCTTGAAAGCTTGAAACTGGATTTGTTAGACCACTTCAGAGCATCTATAAAGCTATTGTGTCTTAAATTTGAATTGTTTTGTTTACCAAGATCAGGTGGATTGTTTTGGACCCTGAAAAATAAAGGTAAAGCTACAAGGAAAACTGTGAGTTTGTCTGACAGATACAATGCAGTTTAGGATGGGGATAGAGTTATACGTTAACAGGTCTTAAGTAGAAATCTTTGTACTGCCACAGAAAGACAAAAGACACCATAATATTTAAATCAATCTGAGTTTCCTCCAGCTGAAAGTAAAATAAAGGGAATGGTGCAACTTGGCAAATACATCTTGACCTCATGCTATTTTTACAAGTCAGACAGATGTGCAGCCACCGATAAGCTGGTACCCAGGACAAGCTATCAAATCAGAAATCTGTGGACTCACTCTTCAAATCCCAGCACTAATCGCAATGATAAAGAGCTACCTTTCGATTAATCCTGCCCTGGACTTTAGACGAAAGATACTGCAGTTTAATTACTGAGTGAAATCCACTTTGTCTGATCTGCCAGTCTGCACTGTAATGTCATAATATAATCAGTTTCACCCCTGTCTGAAGCTCGAGGGCTGTGAAGTCCAAGGACTTGTTTGATTGGAAGAAATAAAACGATGTTCAAACAACCACCAGCCACAGCCAGTCCTGTAATTACCAAAATCTTGTTTGCATCTGTCTGTCATTTTCACCATTGGTTTTTTACGACACAAAGAGGTAAGGAGAGATCGTGGTGGATAAGAGCAGCAACCTGACAGGTGACAAATAAGATGTGGGAGGGTTTGCTTGCAGAAAATAATAATTGTAAAATATTCAGGCTAATTAAACTGGGGCTCTTTCTTGCATATTTCCCATCGGCTTCGGTTGACACATGCTGGTTCAAGCAAGGCCAGCCATCGGTGCTGTCATCTCATAATTAAAACCTGTAACTGATCTGGGAGTGTCTCCACCAGAGGTTCCAGTGCAGGGATAGACTCGTGTGAGTGTGAGAATTCACATTTCTACCCATGTGAGAGAGGCAGCAGGGCTGCCACAGTATGAGATGTTCCTTCCCATCCCCCTCAGGAGATATTACCCACCATTTGGGAGGTGTGTTTCTTTGGACAAAGGAAGAGGCTATGGTTTACTGAAATGCCTTACTTAACATGTCTTGCACAGGTGTATGACTCAGTTCTCAAGGCTGTGCGGGAACTCATTGCAGTGATTCTCACTGAAAGCAAAGAAAGGATTTAGGATGCTCCTGATCTCTCAGTGTCAGGCTTTCTTTCTGCCTGACCTCCTTTGTTAAGAATGCAGCCAGGAAGCATCAGCAGCAGTTTCTTTACAAAGTACCATGGAGAATTTTATTGTGGACAAGTTCATTGCCTTGTCCAGACACGTTTCACAGAGCTCACTTTACACCAGTGACTTCCTGTCACCTCTGACCTTGGCGGGACTGGATTATTAACAGGAGATGCAAAGATCCAGTTTGTTTGGATATTTTTCTGGCCATGCAAAGGGAGGTTGTGGTAGTACTCGGGAAAGAAGAATAGCAGACAAACCCCTCAAAAAGGGTTTGCTCTCAAGTTACTGCTAGACATAGATGCTAATGACCAGAAAATGAAAGTTTTTATCTATCTGCAGCTTTTACGAAGGGCACTCCATCCTATGCTGGTTGGGTCAAGTCTGGCTGAATCTGCTTGCATCTTTTCATTGCTTAGGTTTTCTTCCGCTAACCATCCCCAAAATCCTTATTTATCTCATCTTACTTTCTCATCATTGCATGTTTTCTGCTTTTGTCTTTTCATCTTCTATGTCTTTCTACTGTTTCTAAATAGATCTTCCTTTTTCTTCCCCTTCTTTTTCTTCCCCTTTAGAATACATCTTCAGATGATATATTCTGTACATCCCATACCATTTGAGTTGCCCTTTTGACTTTCTGTTCCACCCTTCTAGCATGGAGAACTTGCGCTGTCACTCTTCTCGCAGCTCCTCTCCCCCAAATTGCACTTGCAATTTCCATTTCTAACCATCTGTTTTTCTGGAATGAGCTGGTAGAGTATCATAGCAAATCACAACTGCAGTGTGGTGATGATCCCTGTGCTGCTTCCTCCTCGAAGGACAGGCTTGTTCAGCACCTATGACTAAAGAGGCCAAGTGTGGGGTAAGATGAATACTGTCTAGGTATCCTGCAGTTATAGCCTGCAGGTAGATTTCTGTGCAAAGGCCAATCCTCCTCTGTATTGCAAAATTAGAGCAATGTCTTGGGGCAGAGGCTGCAGATGAGGAAGAATATCAGGCAGCAGTTGTTAGCAGTATGTGTCTGTGCCTTAAACTTGCAATACATTTACTTTCTTCCTCTTCCTTTTGTACCCTGTAGCTGACAGCGGTGCCTAGTATTGCCTGTCAGCAGGGATGGCATGCAGGGTGTTTTGCAATGGAAATCTGGCTTTAAACCCAACTGGGTTTGTCACTAGTGTTTTAACTTCTGAATGGTATTTAAACATTACAGTCTGCAGACTCAGTTCCAGCAGGATCTATCCAGAGGAGGCTGTCTAGAAAATCTCCTCTGAACCAGCTTTGACCAGCAGCAATGGCCCTAACGCTTTATTTGTACGGTACTTTTGCCCTCAGTCTAATCCTTCGCTTTAGAAACAGAAATGTCAGAAGGAAGATATGCACAGCTTCTTTTAAATCCCAAGAGTATTTTTCAGCATGAAGGAGTCCATCTAGTTACATGGCCTTGCTAATACCAGCCTGCTGCCCTGATGATCTTGCTTCCCAGGGGAAAAATATCAGGGGAACTTGAAAAATAGTTGTATGGCCAGTTACTACAAAAATGATTTCTTTTCTAAATGTGAGGATAATGGAGGGCGTAGTGTGTAACAGCACTTAAAAAGAAGGGAAGAAATTAGTGTATATTGATCAGAATAAATTGTGTTCTTTTACGATAGGAAAAGGATGCATGCAGCTGGAATAAAGGTTTAGTGTGGGAAAGCCTTGTTGCAGTGTCCAGTGACATGGAGTTCCCACCTTTCTAAAGAGCTCAGTTCATATACAGGTATTTGGTATGCTTTCAAACATAAAGGTAGGACATTCTTAATGTAATGGCTGTCATATATTTTGATCTGTGAAGTTTTGTGTCAATGATGCAATACTACAGCCCAGTTACAGCTTTGGGGCTTTCTGCATAGATGGTGGCACAGGTTCTAGCCTAGCTTTAAACTACCACTGCATTATTTGCACTGCCACAGGAACTTGTCAGGTGGCCTGCCTCAAAGTGTTGATATCTGCATAGATTATTTTAGCCTCTTATCTGGAGAAATTAGTTTCTCTTTTCTCTCTCTCTCTCTCTCTCAGTGATATTTGTAGGCCCTGGTTCTTCTAAAATAGATGCTGTGGCATCTAAGAAGCTATGCTGCTGCTAACCCTAGTACTGGGTGAACTAATGTTTTTTGCTGTGCAAAATCTAAGCAGCAATGATCTATAGTTTGGAGAAGTAGCATAGATAGGAAACTATAGGAGAAAGAGGAGAAGTAAGCAGAGGAGTGATTTCAGGATAGAGGAGGAAAAGTGGTAGGGTAAAATTTAGTTGGCTAAATATGAGTCAGCAGTGTGCACAGGTGGCCAAGAAGGCCAATGGCATCCTGGCTTGTATTAGAAACACTGTGGCCAGCGGGAATAGGGAGGTGATTCTCCCCCTGTCCTTGGCACTGGTGAGGCCATACCTTCAATATTGCATTCAGTTCTGGGTCTCTCACTACAAGAAGGATATAGAAGTGCTGGAGCATGTCCAGAAAAGTGCAATGAGGCTGATGAAGGGTCTAGAGCACAAGTCCTTTGAGGAGCAGCTGAGGGAGCTGGCGTTGTTTAGTCTGGAGGAGGCTGAGGGGAGACCTTAGTGCTCTCCACAGCTACCTGAAAGGAGGTAGGAGCAAGGAGGGGGACAGCCTCTTCTTCCTGGTGACGTGTGACAGGACCAGAGGGAATGGATGCAAGCTGTGCCAGAGAAGGTTTAGACTGGATATTAGGAAACATTTCTTCACTGGAAGTGTTATGAAACATTGGAATGATCTGCCTGGAGCAGTGATGGAGTCGCCATCCCTGAAGGCATTTAAAGGGTGTGTGGACCTATCGCGCAGGGACATGGTTTAGTGGTGAGCTTGCAGTGTTGGGTCAAAGGTTGGACTAGATGATCCTGAAGGTCTCTTCCAACCAAAGACATTCTGTGAGGTAACTGCCCACATAGATGTAACTCATACGGATTTTTCTAAAGTAATTTTTTTCTTCAATAGACTTTTCATTGGAGTTGCCCCTGCTGCACGGGAATAAGTCCTTTCTGAGCTAATAGGTGACACGTAGTATGTGTATAAGGCTGTGACATCCCTGACTGTTTTATGCCGTCTCTTTCTGTGGCCATTGTGTTTACCTGCCCTTTAGGTCGTCCTTCTCAAAATACAGTATTGAAGAACTTGATGTGCTCAGGTCCCTTTGCTCCTGTTTGTCCAGGGGAATTCCTGCCACAGCGAAAAGCCTTTCTTCCTTCTTGTTGCATGCCTGTGTTATCGCTGCCTTCTTCTCTGAATAACTTCCCAAGCAGAATGGCTGCTGAATTCACAGCCAGTCTCAGCATTTGTTATAAATTCATGCCCTTTGATACAAGCTATTCCTTGAAGCATTTGTTCTTGTAGGCGGTTGACTAGCCTTCAGTGCTCCTTGGCTTTTGAGCTATATTTTAAGGTGGAACTAATATTGGAATTGAGAATTCCAGCTATACTCAAACCTGTAGCTCTCTAATGACCACCGTTTGCTTTCAAGCCCTAAATGTAATTGCTGCCTTGCCAGCTCATGTTATTTTTCTCCTTTGGTTTGTGTCTTGCTGCCAGCATGTCACCTCTTACATTCCTTCATCTTTTAGTAGAATATATTGATAAGGGGGCAAACGGGGAGGTCTGTAAGTCGGCAGAATTCCCAGTAGATTTCTCCAGGTCTTTTTCTCCCTGACGCCCTTTGGACTTTGCCTGTGGGAATTGATGAAAGGCTGAAATGAAAACGCTGCTGTTTGCCCTAGAGCTTTTCCCCGAGGCAAAACCCAAGCCAGAAACTTTATTGCAAAGGTTTCTGAAAGCTGCATTTGCAAAGCACGCAGGTCTAGTGCATGGTGCGGGCTCCAGCTTGGTATTCAGGACCATTTCTGTGGGAGACGCTGTTCAGCACCGCTAATACTACTAGCTGGCAAATTTGTCTTTGAATTAAACCTTATATAAAAGTCTTGAAGCGGGCAACATTTAAAGCACTTTCTCCATTAGTCAGGACCACTTAGAAGCACCAACAGGAAGCTAGCCTGAATTCCTGTCGAATAACACCGACAGCCATTTGAATATCACGTAAAGATCACACGAGCACCGTCAGTCCAAATCTTAATGAGTGACTAATCCCACAGTGCTTCCTGACTGCTTAGAGATTGCTCCAGCCAAACAATGAGCATTCAACTTATTAGGAGTTGTGTATCAGAGGATTAGCTAATAACTTTCCCGAGTACTTCAAAAGAAAAAGCTGAAGCATAGGCTGCTGTATAAAAAGGATGAATAAAAAGTTATTTACAGCGTAGATATTTCCAAGCAGAATTCTCAGTTGTGTGTTTTCTCGAGGCCAGAAAGAGCAGGCAGGTCCTATAAAAGCTCTTATAAGCAATTTGGAAGGGTTTTTTTTTTTTGGAGGGAGAAAGGGAAAGGTTGGCAATAGTTCATTTTTACTGGTTAGTGGAGGCAGCTAGCTCCTGCTGTTTCACAGTGTGAGATTATGTGCTAGGCCCCCAGAGTGACACAACCCAGATTCATCCTGGCACACACCAGTGGTCATGAAAGAAAGATGTGTATATGGAAGGAAACACATTATGTTGTGTCTGTGGGGATAAAATATAGCCTCTGCCCCAGCCACCCCCGTGCTCCGGTATTGGTACTACTCCTGCTTCTCTTGACTTTTGCAAAAGATACTGCAGGCATCTCCTCTGCTTTACAAAGGCATTTCTTTCATTTCCCAGGCCAAGGAAATGACCCGTGCTTGTTCTGTGGAAGTTGACACTGGGAAAGCTGCTTATTCTGCAGGCAGATTCATCTACTTAGTTCATCAAAAACATCAGAGAAAGCAACAAACAACGGGGGGGGGGGGGGTGGGTCCTTGTGAGGAGCGGCGTGAAGGTGGTGAGCGTGACCACGAGTTCAAGAGCTCACCACTGAAGGGCTTCCTGACAAAGGTAGCCAGGAACTTGGCAGAGGAATGCTCAAGGGTGTTTACCCCAGCTGCTCTGGCACTCCACCTCCACGTTGAACCCTCCCCTGTGGACTGCTCAGAATGATAAATAGCCCACGTCCCTCTGGAGATGGCCAGAGAGAGGGATGCTGGGAGAGACTTAGTTCTCCCAGAGGGGCCTGAGCATCTCCCTGCGTGCAGTGTGAATAATAAACACCAGTACCCAGGAGAAGAGCCTGTCTCCAGCCAGCAAGGTCTCCAGCCAGCAAGGTCTCCAGCCATGGGACGCTGGTTTGCAGAGCGTACTGTTGTGCACTTTGCTCCTGTGCAAACTAATACGTGGTTAAGAAGGCAGAGGGTTCTGGATGCCTTGTCCTGGTCAGAACTTTCATGTGGGGATGGGATTAGCAGCTGCTCAGCTGCTTTTCCAGAGAGCTGGGAAATACACCTGGTGCCCAAGCTGAGAAGAAGCCAGAGGCACTGTTTTCCAGCTGTGCCCACTTCTTCCCTCTCCCACTGGTCCTTTCTTCAAGTGTGGTCAAAGGGGTGGTCTGGAGACAGGTGCATCTTCCTCCCCAGTCTCACAAGGCAGGTCTTGGGACCATTTCCAAGGGCTATCACCATCATTCTGTCATAGCTGGGAAGGAACAGGCAAACAATTCAGTTCCTGCTTCAGCCCCAGGGGCTGCTGAAGTGAGGATGCCTATGATGATGATCATATTCCTGTGACAGATGCATGGTACGGATCCTTGGCCGTGACTAATTGTCTTTCCAGGGAATGCCTGAAGCTCCCTGGAAGATTCTGTGCTTTTCTGCTCCCTGATTTTTCAAGATATCTCCAGACTGAGACATAGAGGCAAACCAGGATTCAGTTCCCAGGGTGCTTTGGGATGACTAACAGGCAGACAGGCTTAGAAGCAAATGAAAACACGGCATGGGGAGGAAGGGAGAAGAGGGGAAAGAAATTCAGTGTAGACCACTGTTGGTTGGGGAGCTCAGCACAGTTCCTAGCACAGACAGCCTTCCAGTTGGGCATCCTTAAAGTGTGTACGTCTGCGGGAAGAAAACCAAAAGGAGACAGTCACACAGCAGACTGTGAATCAGGATTTTAATTTAGCTCTCTGGTGTGTCCTGGCATTTATCAATAAAGCCAGATTTTCCTGACAGTTTCAGCTGAGTGTTGTTGCTTCAGGAAGCCCGTATGGGCCCTTCCAACACGGTAGGAAAGCCCTCAGCTTCTCAGAGGACACAGAGCAGGGCAGATCTCTGCTCTCTCGGGAAGCTCCTTGCCCTCAGGAGTCTCGTCACACACGGCCACCCCTTCCAGGGCTGCAGCCTTGATGCTACGTAAGAAACTCCAGGGTTTCCCACAGGGGGAAACCGAAGGGTGCCTCTGAGGCCCGAAGCGATTTCATCAGCTTTCGATGCAGCAGTGGCCGTAGTTCAAAAGCAAGTCGGTGTGTGGTGCTCTAGGGGAAATGAGAGCGCAGTAAAACTTCTAGTTGTGCCGCTGAACATGTCAAAATGGCCTTGTCCCCTGACTGAAGCAGGAAAGGCAGCTGTTCTGCAGAACCAGTGGCAATGCCTGGTGATGAAACTATGAGATGGGAGCTACAGCACGCTACGAATATCCATTTTTTTTTAATTATTTTTTTTCTTTTCGCTTCTCCATTCAACTTCTTACTTCTAGTCCAGAGTTGATAGTGCAAAAGAATGCACTGAGGTTTCCTGACGAGAAGCACTGGGGAAGCACCTCGAGGAGCAGCGGCCGATGGCCGTGTCACACCCCATGATGGGGTCAAGCCCTCTGATGGGCACGGTGTGGAGCTGTCAGCTCAGGCAGCTTTGAATCCCACCGTAGCCTGAGGGGAGCAGGCGGCACCAGGGCTTTCTTTAGACCATCCTGTCTTCTCCTCATTAAACCTAGTCCTGCTGGGTCCTGCCAACTCCCTACACCAGTGGCTCACACGCTGAAGGTCCACGGTTTGGCCACGTGAAGAAAGGAAGGAGAATGCTGGGGATGACTGGTTGCGTTTGGGGAATTCGGGTCGTAGCTAAAATCAGATGGCCGTAAAAATTTAGATGATCGTAAAATGCTGCTGTAATGTGACTAGTGGCTATTTGGGAAGGAACACCCAGTCATGAAAGATGCTGGGGAATGCCTTTATAGGTCGTAATGAAAGAGATGTAATAATTTTGTTTATGCTCATAAAGGGCATAAAGCTTTGTAATAAAGGACATAGAGAAGATATTTCTCTGATATCTTAAATACTGCAAGGAAAAATTAACTACAAGGAGTTGAGGTTGGCTTTTTTTTAATTATTATTATCTTTGTAATGGAGGTATATTCTGGAAATAAGTCTTTTAACATCTCTTATGATGAAATACTCCCCAGTGGGATCTGTCCTCACATGGATCTCATCTCAGTGACACAGATGAGGATGCTGCACACATAATTTAAAGCAAATTAAACCCAGACTTTTGACTGCTGGTAAATTGCCAGAACCGTGCTTGGTTGGACAGGCTTTGGTCACTGCTGTGCTACAGAATGCATTGCAGTTTCCTTTTGCACATTAAACCTTAATGCTCCCATCAAAAAATAATTTGATTGGACAATAAAAGTTGGCTGCTTGTTCCTTCCTAGAAAAAGGATTTGTCTGTTTCTTCAGAACAAAAAGAATAAGCATTAGCATGTACTGATAAGGAAGTATTCCTGCTAAAGAAATTTGAATATTTTATTTATTTTTTTTCAAGTATTCAGGCACACCTAATAAAAAGGCACATAAAAAGCAAAATAGAACAATCTGTTGTTATTTAACACGGCAAATACTGTTGAGATACAAATACAGTTAAGTTTTCTCTGGTAACCAAGCAACAAAAGAAAATACCACTTATCTGAATTGCTGTTTATTCTACTGTTTTTTAGCTCTGCAGTAGTGATTTTTATTCTCCACACCTCAAACACAGAAAGAACAACTGTTTGTGGTATGGCTAAATTGTTTAATGTACTGTTTGATACAGGGGGAAATTAGGCATCAGAATAAATGTCTAGGACTGCCGCAACCAGCCATTAATGACTGCTGATCTTCTCACAAATGTTTCAGTAGATACATAACATAAGCAAATGTCCTCCACTGACTTAGGCAATTGTAATAAATATGGGCTACATGAGGCATGAAATCGGAACATTTTCATTTTTCCGAAGAACGCAAATGGCCTCTCATTCGTGTGTATCGTCCTAAGGACTTTTTAGATTAAGCACATGGTAGCAACGGAGTCTTTGACACTTCCACGCTGAAGATTTTTTTTTTTTTTTTTTTTTTGCTAGAGCTGTGTGTATTACCATCAGATGGATGGTTTCATTAAGGTGGAAATCTGTAGCGAGAAGCGCTCGGAGCCGTAGTCAGTCTGGGCTTGCATATGGCTCTGGGCTTGATGTGTGCACACTTGTGCTCACCATCTAAATGAAGAGCAACTGAATGGAACCCTTCCTAATCTCCAAAAGCTTCATTTTTAGCTAAAGATTTGCAGGAAGTTGTGGACTGGAAGAAAGGAGGTAAGGACAAATGGCCATCGCTGTCAGCGATACCAGGATCTTCACTGAAGGCCTTTTGCAAGAGTAGCCAGGTTGGAAACTTTTAGCCCAGATGCCAGTGGCATCTCAACTGTCTCTTCCAGGATTATTTGACTCTGAAGAGTTGCCTCCCATTTGGAAAGTATTCTGAGGGGATCTGGTTGCCTACTTGGACTGGAGCAAGAAGGAAAGAAGGTGTTTCTATCCACACATTCAGGAAGAAGGGTTTTTTTATCCACAATTTCAGGACAGACTATCACTTTCCTAAGGATAACGGAGAAAGGAGTGAGATTTCGCTGCATGCAAGAAAAGGGCAAGTCATCCCCATCCCAGGCGTTTGAAATCTCTCCTGGATTTGAGTCTGCTGAGTAAAAGCTCTCCCTTGCTCCTGCAGGAAGGTATTAGGTTGGTCAGCTGCCAACTCCTGGGGAATGAACCCTGTGAGATTATTTACATTCATCCCCGTTAATCAATGCTTGGAAAGCACTTTAAAATTAGAAAGCACTCCTATAAATATTTGGTATATATATATACATAAAAATAAATATATACAACAACATATATAATATTATTGTTATATATTTATTATGCA
>WTSP01012997.1:206356-222532 GCA_025331215.1 Actenoides lindsayi
CATGGTTTAGTGGTGAGCTTGCAGTGTTGGGTCAAAGGTTGGACTAGATGATCCTGAAGGTCTCTTCCAACCAAAGATATTAAAAAAAAAAATTAAAATAAAATCTCATCCTTCATCACCATGATGCTGTCTGTGCTGCTCCTTCAGTGTTTATTTCTTAGCCCCTATACTGCTTGCTCCCTCATAATCTTGTACCTGGTCGTATTAAGACTGAAATCCCCATTCACATTGCTCACAATGACATATTTACAAGTATGGTTTCAGCTTCCCAAATTAATGTCCAGTTACTGAGACATCATCTACTAATTGGGGGCAGGTTTTTCCTAGATTAATGAAAGCAGAAATTAATTTAGAAAGGTGACAAACTCCGCAGAAAAAACAACAACAAAACAAAAAACCAAAAAAACAAACAAAAAAACCAAGAAAACCCTGAAAAAAAACCCCAGCCTAAATATAACAAAACCAGCAATGAAATTAAATAATGCAAAGTGTTATTAAGGTTCTCCTAGAACCCACATGGCATAAAGATTATCTATTGGAAGTAAGGTGATGCTAGTATATACTGGGAACTGTTCTGTGCAGATGTATAAATCAAATCCAGCTCATGGAGAATCAGGAGCAAGAGCTGAATCTGAAGTCTGCTTCTTGGATGTAGAAGTTATTGGAAAGTAACTCATTTTCTAATTGAAAATTTCATCATGGTGCTGTTATATTAATTTTAGAGCTGTCAGAACACTATTGACAAGGTGTCATTTCATCATTATACTCCCTTTTCTCTTTAGCACAAAGACTTTGATGAAAAGAACTTTCTGGTCACTTCTGGTAACAGAGGAATTGAAAACTTCAGGTTTTTAGGTCTGAAGGCATTTGGCCAACTTATTTTTTTTAGAGTGTTTGAAACCTGTTATTTCTGTTGCAATCAAGAAAGCAGAATTTTCATCCACTGGCCATCTCTAATTAAACTAACTCCCTCACTAGCAACAAGCCTGATGGCAGTTCACTCTCCTTTTTTGTCTAAGCACATAACTTTGTGCACTGGGGAGAGGTGCTGTGCTGAGAATCCTGTGGAAGGAGAGGAGACAAGTCCTCTGCTCAGCATAGAGAAGGTAGAGCATAGCCCACAACCGCACAGTCTGGGTCCTCATCCATTCACTAACGAGCACCTTGCTGATATGCTGTGGCCATCAGCCAGGTCACCCTCATCAGAAGGCAGGGCTGTGTTTATATTGCCTATGGCTGTGCTTACCCCACTTAAATGGAGGTTAAATTGAAGGCTCCGAGATTCTGCAAGAGCCAGAGGAGAGTTAATATTTAGTGTCTGGTCCTGCTGATGCTGCTAACAATGGTTTAAGGGCAGAAGGCAACTGCTAATTGTGATGTAACTTGAATGATTTCATCGCCTTACTCCTCTCACCCAATTGGGACATTCATCAACTCTTTCTGGTCACTATTGACCTGGGATGCCAGCAATCTGGCAATCTTGAATAGCAGCTTAGCCAACCTGGAGTTGATTTATCCACTCTGGTAGATTTCTGTAGATGTTTTTCTTACCCAGTTATATGCAGAATATTCTTGTGCCTGGATTGTATAGAGACTTCTGATTTTGCTGTGTTCTGTAATTGTTGTTTTCACACAGTTAAACTATATCATGTCAAGGGTGAGGAGAAACCTCATTGTAACATCTCATTGCCAGTCCCCTAAGATACACATTTTTCCCTAAGCCCACAGCTCTCATAACTCCTAAAATACCCTTTTTGGAGTAGTTATCGGTTGTAGAATCTTTCTCCCCTTTAGCATAAAGAGTAGTTGAGAACCAAGGGGGGCAGCTTGCATGACTGTCAGAGCCTCTATTGAATTCATCCGCAGGTCTAAAGAGATCAAAATGGTTTGAATTGACCCTTTCCGTTGCCAGTGTGAAGAGAAATCCCTTAAGCTTTTTGCTTCCTTGTCATGTATGGTTTCCCATTGTCAGTTCAGGTCCAAGGTCCCTGTTTTCATTTTTCTGAGGGATAGTGGGAGCTCCAGCAATATCTGTCTTTATAAAGCCTGCAGGGAGAGGGCAGGAGACTGAGCAGTAGGATGTGGGGAGGAGGGTAAAATATACTAGGTGAGTATCTGACCCTTGAGTACCTTACGCTGTCTCCGAGAACCGCAACCTTATCAAGAATCACAGTTGTGGCTTCTGTGGCAGAGGATGACAACAAAAGCAACTTTGCCCACCACAATTATTATTCAGATTGGAGGCCCGAGTTTTAAAACAAATACATTTGGAGCAGAGATGTGGAAAGGAGGAGAAACACAAGTGTTGCTTACTGGGGGCCCTGCAGACAGAAAATTATTGTGTTTCTAACGCTATTGATTTTTTGCAGCAGCTGATATTTCAATCTGGGTGCAGCATGTCTGAGAGTCTACGCACACTGTCAAGAAGAAATATGATAGTGTCTTAAAAGATTAATAATATCGCTGGTCCTCAGGAGGCCTGTCTTAATTCACTGGCCTGTTCCTTGGCATGTACTGTAATTTATCTAGTCTGATTTGAATAGCAAATGGCAATCGGCTGCCATTAGGGAAATAGGCATCAGTCTTATTGATCCAGGATGGGCTGGATTTTATTTAAGGAGAGCTGCAAAATGTTATTAACTTCCGGATGAGAGGCTCGAGGTGGAGAATTTTTTGCAGTGTTCCAAGGGGACTGAATTACACTGAATCTTAAAAGTCCTGAAATAGATAGTAAAAGGGGGGACCTGGGGAGGGGGTGTCAACTGCTGCCACTTTGTTTGCAAAGACACCAGTTATTTCCAGCACAACTGTTCCCTTTCCTAGGTTCTCTGTATGACTATGCCAGTGACGTACTCAGTTGTCTTTAGGTGAAGGCAAGGGTAGAACAACAAGTGGGGTTTGAACTTCCTATTGATTCAGATAAAGCTGGAGTTGACTCTTGACTGTGATGCTTGAATTGTTAGTTTTCCAGTCCCCCTTACTAAGCTTAACAGGAGCTATAAAATCCAACCTCCAGGCATCACAGGGAATATGTAGTCCTTGCTGATGCTCTATTTTATGTGTGTTTGGAACTGCCACCAGTGCTTCCTGAAGGGAGTGGCTGATGTGACTAGAAGGATGGTAATACTGCATTGGTTGCAAAGGTCCTGTCCTGGTTCCCAGTTCATACCAGTTCTCATCAGATGTCACTGTGGAGAATAAAAACAGCTTTAGATAATCTTCAGGTGCTGCAAATCCAGCTTTTTTCACTGGACAGTGTTGTTAAATACCATGCTGAGCTATGGAAGTGAGGAAGACTGATGCAGTTCCAGTCTCTGCTAACAGAGAAAAGAAATCTTAGGGCAGTATTGGGAGTCTGAAAACTAATGGTCGCTTAATAAAGCTAGACATAAAGAAGTAAAATCACATTAAATACTTTGGGAAATTTCCGGTCTCATGACATACCACTGTGGAATAACCTCTCCAGGAAAGAAGTGAGACCCCAGTTATTTGGCACCCTTTAAACTTAGAACATCAGAAAAAAATAGTGTAAGGAATACCCCAGCTCAGGTGGGAGGGTAGAGTAAATTATGAAATATCACAGGTCTTTCCATCTTTAATGGCTGTAATTCTTTGATACATCAGACTCTCCCAGCAGGAATCATTAGAAAGAAAGATCCAGGAGTGCTGTCTATTAAAAAGCTTATAGATATTTCGGTTCCAGCAGGAGACACTGTAAGGAGCAGTGGAGGAGTGTTGTACATAGGGGAGTTCAAAGCTACCCTCCAGTCCCACTCTTGCTGAGAAGCCTGCTCTTCAGGGAACAGTGCAGGCACAGTAGCCCTGGGCAGCTCACAGACAGTTCTGTGCCAGGCTCCCTGAAGGAGGCACTGGGAGGACTGGGCAGAGATTGCTCTTTCAGGTGGTGGAAAGCTTGTGATGGAGAAAGGGATGGGGAAGGGAGTGTGCTTGCAGCTGGTCAGTGTTACCTTTTTACCTTTGAGAAGCTGCTTTAGGTTTACAAGAGGATCTTACTTACGTCTTTTTCTAACAGCATTCACAATAAGGAGGGAAAGGTGTGGGAACATAGCTTCTCATTTTCCTGCGTATCTTTTCTTCTGCACCTAAAACATGAGGATAGAGAATAAAGTGCTACAGGAAATGGCCACGCACAAAAGCAATAAAATAAATTGAAACTGACTGGGTTTTGGTAATTGCTATACATTGTGATGTTTGCATATGAAATTAGTTAATGTGTAGGAGAATGACATGTGATATATTTTATTTGCCTGATGACTGTAGTCTCTGAGTGAATGACTTATTAAGGTTAATAAAAAAAAAATTTGCTTGTGACTTGTAATAATCCAATTGCTAGAATTTAACATCCCCTTATGCATAGTTGCCTAAAGGGGGGAAACTAAATTATACATACGTTCTAATGACCGACTGGCTATGCTTTTATTTATTTCTTAATAGCGGTTTGAGAACAAACAATGTGTTCTAAATTGTTTGTCTGTCTGTCTTTCTGCCTGCCTGGGCAGGAGCGTTATGGCTTTCTTAATTCTCCTGTGTGATTTATCATCCCCAATTCATTGTTTTGCATAACTCTGCTCAAAATGAAGAAATGTCATTATTTTGCAGTGAAAAAGTTGTCATTTGCATAATGCCTGCCATTAATTATTGTGAGACTAATGCAGTTGTTGATATTTTTAGGGCACAGTGGTACATCCTGCACCTTGTATAATGTCATTCTGCAAACATGTGTAGTTAATAGGTGCCACAACACTGCACAAATGCAAGAAAGGAGGAGGAGAAGAGGAGGAAGGGCACATAATGGAACAGGCTGTGATCTTTATTTAGATTTTTCTTTCCCTGAAATACATGGTGAGAGACAACTATAAACGGAAGCAAAGGATAGGAAGCTGTGACACCCAAGAGGATGAGGGAGTGACGAAACAGAAGTGTTCTCTACTTCATGTGTTAGTCAAGATGGACCTAACTAAAACTCTTCTTATGCTGATGATCCCTGGAATTTGAGAAAGCTCATGGAAGTAATTAGTGAATATTATCCCATAGCTGGGGCTTTTCCTCTTTGGAGAAGTGATTTGTTATTTGTTTTAGTGACTTACTTATGTTTACAGTTAAGTTATTTTATGTTTCTTTTTCAAACATATGAAGAGAAAATCCCTGCATGTACATAGCAAATATTACTGCATAATGTCCTTCACATCTGTGAGGGGAGAACATGTCAAACATCTGACCCCCATTAGATATTTAATAACTGTGTTTACTAAAGTATAGTTCTTGATCTCGTTTTTGCATCCTAAGTTCACCACTATTTGCAAAGGTCACTTGATTCAAGACACCAGTGGTTGTGGAAAAATATCCTTGCCCAACTAGGTTTGCACATTATCAAACATCTTTTACATTATTTTTGCATCCTAAAGATAGTGAGTTTGGCCCACGGATTTTGGAACTGGGGAGAGAGAGAGAAAGGCAGTCTACTATAGTTCTGTAAATTCTATAAATCAAGAATGTGAGACAGGACTTTTTTGCCGAGTTGCTCCCCGAGTAATGAAGAGCTCGTGTTCTCTGAATAACATGTGCACAGCTATAAACATAAATCTATATAAAATAAATAGTTGAACAAAACAAATATTCGGGTCTCAGGCTGGCAGATGCTTTCTTCCTGACATGTTTTGTGCAACTAATATTGCTGCTGCAGGATAGCCTTCATGCAATAGCCTTTCTTCTACTCTGTTTCTTTTGGGGGCCTTAGTAAGAGAATGGTAGCGTGCAGTTTCTGAGCCTGCAATCCCGATTGAATGCTAAGGAGAAGAAACTCGTTCAGAAGGACATAAAACATCAACAGATTCTAAGGTATCTTTACCAGGAAATGAGCAGCTCTACTTCCCTTTGCCATTCTACAGAACTAACTACTGGATCCTTTCTCCGTTTGCGGATGTGTCTTAAAATGCCAGAAGGAGAAAACGTGGCCGTTTACGCTTCAGATCCTGAGATTGACAGCCTCCAGAGGGATGTTGTTTCTTCTCCTGTTTTCTGCCATTAGAATTAAAACAACAACAAAGAAAATTAAGCCACAAAAGTTCAAATAATGCTAAGAGTCTAACTGAAACCCACAAAGGGAAGGCAATTCATTTCTAAAGATTGCCAGTCTGTCCTCAGCTCACCCTACTGTCACAGAGAACTGAAAGTTGTTCCTGCAGTGGGTGATCTTACAGACCACAAGTGCTGCAATATGTAGGCACAATAGGAAACACAATAGAAGAACAGAGACTGAGCTTTCTTCTGAGTTTCTTGGATTTGGTAGGTGTGAGCCAGACCCTTAAGGTAGCAGTGCATCACATTAATTTTTTGTGTGCTTTTATGCACTTAGAGCATAAGCGCAGTGTATGGAGTATTTCATGAAGTTATAATTAATAGTTGTGAACTACACAACTATAAACTGCAATCTTTAACATTACAGAAACAGTCCCTTTGTCAGCTGTTGATTTCTTACACCCATACCACTGCCCTGGCTTGACATTTTTTAGAAAAACATAATATAAAATACCTCATGTTGGCAAGAATCCTAGAGAATGCACATCAGGAGGAGAAATTTCTGCGAAAGACTGTAACAACAAAATGTAACTTTGGTCTTCGTTGTGCTGATGATCTGAGTCTCTCCAAGGGCTTTGCAAATCTTGCAACGATGAATCCTTAGAGCTGCTTTTCCCAATTCACGGGATTAGATATACGGTGTGGTGGGAATGAGGTCCCTGTCCATGGTATCTTGCCCCGTTGGAGAATTTTATGCTGCAGATGAACTGCAGGTCTGCTGAAAGAGCACGAATCCTCAGAGTGCTCCGTCGATAGGGTAAGTTCAGGAGATGGTGGCTTTGCACCCATTAGAATGAACAGATCTAAATTGTCTTCCTGCCTTTGATACAGACTTCCTGTGTGGCCACAAAAAAGTCATATCATTTTTCTCATAATTTTCTTCAGTGAGGAATTAAAATCATTCCGGACATCTGAGGTTACACTGTGAGGATTAATTCACCAAGATTGCTGAGATATTCAGACACTATAGTGATGAGTACCACAGAAAAGCCAGAAACAAAAAACCATCTTATTTCATGCAAGACTTGGATGCCACTCAGTAAACAAGGCTTGGGGCCACACACTGAACAGAGAGGATAAAAAAAGAGTATTTGAATTAGTCTCATTCCCTGGATGCTCTCCATTATACAGAACACAAAATATACAATCATAACATGGAAGATTGTATTGTAACACTACAGCTGTTGTGACAGACTTCAGTTTGATATTTTCATACTTTTGTGTGCTTTGCTTTGTGACCTTAATGTTTTTACTTCATTTTTAAAAGGCATTTTTGAGTGTAACATGCACAAGAGACTAACTACAGCTCCCACAGAAATCACTCCATAGTGTGAATGTTGAACAACACCCACTAGAACCAAAGCACCTATCATCACTGGTAACTGCATAGGGTAGATGGTTTTCATCTCAGGAAAGAATATCACCTATTGGAATCTCAGACAGTTGTGATACACAGATGCAGCAGGTTTTCTTAAGTCTTATGAAAGAATACTGTGTTCTCCAAACATTTCTTTGTTTCAGTCTTAACTCTTTGTCTTTTATGTATGCTTTAACTATGGTTATACCTGGGGAAGGATATTAATCAACATCCAGTAGATTGACAGTGCAATAGTAAATCAACAGTTGCAGCCATAATCCATGTCTTCTATAAATTCGTTTTAAAGCCAGAATCTCTGTGATCCATGTTGTAGCTATGTTGTAGCTTAACTACTGTCTGAAACATACCTGATGAGTTCATTCTGCTTTTCAGAAATGTACAGGTGACCCTTCCTTTTTTTTTTAATATGGGGTAATGTTTTCTGCTTTTATATCATTGTGTTTAGTACCCCTAGTAGAAAGGGCTCTTAAAACCTAAGCTTTCTTTTCCGATTTTGTCCAACTGCTTTTGGAAACCATTTTTGCTTTTGGCATTGAGAACATCCTGTGCCAGTGAATTCCACAATTTAATTACATACTCTGTGAAAACGCACTTCCTTTTGTTTGCTTTAAACCTAGTGCTTGATAACTTCTTTGGATGCTTTCTAGAAATATGTAATGAGAAATAGAGAGCAATTATTAACACTTCACCTTGTCCTTGTTTGTTAAGATTTTATAAAACTCCTTTATATTTTTCTCAATCATTTATTTTCCAGGGCAAAGAACCCAACTCTTTGTAATCTGTCCTTGCACAGAAGCTATTCCATGCTTTGAACATCTTTGTGCCCTTTTCTACATCTCTTTAGGCTGCTTATGTCCTCTTTTGTATTAAGAGTTTAAACCTACATAGAGCATACAGCATGTGAATCTACTCTGGATTTATTAGAAGGATATAATTATGACTCCTTCAGAGAACTTGGTAGGTTTGTGAATTGGAATTTCCCTCTGCAAAAGTCTCATGTTAAATCTTCCCTGTTTTATCTACCCAAGTGTCTGTTATTATTTATTTTGTTTTCTACCAGTTTTTGTGCCATAGAATATAGACCAACTGATCTATGTGGGTCTTTCTAAAGCCCTTTTTTTACTACTGCCATTAAATAATTTTCTATTCTTTTGTTGCCCATCCTGATTATGTGCAAGAGTTATTAGTTAAGCTCTTTCATAACTGAGTTTCTTTGTAACTGTTAGATGGGAACCATTTATTCTTTCCATTATACATTTTCTCAGACTTGACCTTCCAGAGAAGGGATTTTACTTGTAAACCTTTTTAAACTTCTCCACAGTGAACACAAGTACAAAGAATTGATTTGGGTTTTTTGTTCTTTGAACACACTTTTTACACTTCATCTGTTGGCAGAAACAGATTCTCTTAAAGGTGTTTAGAAGGGTTTTTTTATGGCTTTAAGAAAGTTGTTCCTCAGCACTTTCATGGGCCTGCTTTATTCTACATCATCAAAATGTACACGCTTCTGCATTTAGATGACTTCCTCTTCTTGGATTGTGCCTTTTTACTTCTAGTAAATCCCTTCACTTGGCTTACTTTTCAAAAATTTTACTATCTTCTTTCTTTGACATGTGGTTATACGTTTGTGCTGTGAGTAATAAGTGAATAGGAATTAATTACTATAGGACAACTTTAAAGGTTCTTACGTCTAAACCGTGCCATGCTTTTTTCCCCAAGATTTTTGCCCTCTTGCAAATGATTTTCATCTAAAGTGGCAACCAAATTATGACAGTTTGCAACCTAGCATATTCAGGTAAATCAGAACTGCTTAGGGATTTCTTTAGAACCTCGGGCTGTAATTTGCTATGTCTGGCAGACAAACTGCTGAGATGTTCCTCAGAATGATTGAGGCAGACAACAAGGGGTCAGGATTATTACAGCTATTCTAAGGTATGCCTTTCCTTTTACTTGTAGTAGACATGAATCTCTGATAACATATCTTCTAACGTTAGCATCTTAAAGCATCTTACCTTTAGCTGCTTCTTTTTAATTTCCTTTTCTTATGTTCCTTATTTTAAATAGTTAGGTTTTGGGGTTTTTTTTCTATATTTCTGTATTGCTGGATTGTGTAGTAGATTTTGTTGTTATTTTTTCAGTCCTATAGAGAATTGAATTTATGTGCATTAAGTTCACTATTACAAGGTGGTTCTTTAAGATGCACATGAAAAAGTATGATCTTGGAACTAGAGCAAAGTTTCTACTTCTTTCATAGGTTTTCTGAATAGTTCCTGCCTCTCAAGACTTCCATTTTTCATTTCATAGTCACTGTCAGCTCTTTGATTCTAAGACCATTCTCTTTCTTTCCAGGAATTAAAAACCATGGAGATTTTTGTGGTACTTTTACCATGCTGTTAATTTTAGTTTTTTCATTTTATTTATGTATGTTTCAATTGTCAACACCTGTCGCTCACCTGCACATTCTACTCTGTCATTATTATAAAATGCACCCTAGTATTGCAACATATAGCATTTTCTCTAGTTGCTGAAGTTGTGTCTTATATAAGCCTTTTCTTTGGAAAATAAGTGTTGCACTTCTCTTAGCCCTTAGGTTTTGTATTGAAGGGCTTACACATTTGACCTGGCTATCTGTTGAGATACTCTTCTCAAAGTGAGAAGAGATATTACTTGTTAAGGCAGATCTTTCCTGAATTTGGTATCTGAATTTTACCAACTTATGTAATTTTGGGGGTTTTTTTCTGTATGTAGTTTGTTTGTTTCTTTGGGGTTTGTTTTGTTTGGTTGGTTATTTTTTTGTTATGAAGATACAGAATTCTCCTGGTTTCACCCATAGGTGATGCATCATTCTTGCCTGTGTACAGTTCTGTACTTCTAGCCTTACAATCTCTTGGATAATATGGACCATTTTGCTCTAGTTGGAAACTTTTCCCATTTGTAGGGTCCCTCACATCTAAAGGATAGAGACCAGCCTCAAAAAAAGAGCAAGTTTAATGTAATATCTGATTTTCTAGCATCCTATTCAGACAATCAGTCACTCATTCAAACTAATATGCTGCTGAGATTTGAAATTGTCAGATAGAGCTCAAGAAATAGTTCTGATTTTGTGTTACATATTGGCTGACACACTTTCTTGTCTTTGGGCTTATTACGAGTGCTGCCTTCCACAAACTTGGGGATGCCTCTGCCTCAGAGGACCTACAAGACCTGCAAGCTCTCCCAGTGATACATTGTAAAAAATGCTTTAAATTATTTCAAGAGTACATCAGAATCTCAATTATCTGAAGAACATGGGAAGAAGAGTGAATAGAGCTCGATAATCGCGTTTACCAGTAACCAAAATGCCCTGCATGCCCATGGATCTGTGGAAATAATTAGTAATAGAAGCAATTTACCATTTAATTAATAAATGACAAGGGGCAAAACCTTGTCTGAGTTCACTGAATTTGGATAATTGAGGCTCCACTGTATTTTAAAATCTGAAATATTAACCATTATTCTGTGTGCTTGAGACAGTAATTGTTTAAAAAATGTGCACATAACAGGATCTAAGCCTAGTGGTATTATTTCTATAAAATGAGGAAGAATGTCGTAACGTCCTACATGCAAAGATTTCTTCTGCAGGAAAAGATCACTGTTCTTTTAAAGTGTCTGGGATATGTGTTCTTAAATGTATAGATCTGTGTGTCAACTTTGAATCTATTCAGGAGCTAATGAGGAATTTCAGAGGGCAGTGAATAACCTTTCACAGAGAGGACTAAGAACCAACTCAACAGAACATATTCAGACTGGTTCTTATCTTAGCTGCCCACAAAGGAATTTGAGATTGATGGAGATAACTTAAATTTTATAATGAAATCAGAAAGAGATTAGAATTGGGCCCCACCAATAAATAGCCTTTCAGAATATGCTGTAGCAAGTGGATTGTGGAAGGCTGGGATTGAAGACAGATATTCTTGGTTTATAGTCTATTCCAATGGGTTTAACTGCCATAAAGCACTGGGTTGCTGCCTTTTCAGTTATAAGTCACTTAAAAAAAAAAAGAGTTCCAGACTTCTTCCTTGCTCTGCTTTGTGTGTGTTTCATGCCATTTTACACATTTAACAGCACCTACCTCTGAGGCATTGAAGCAGTATGACTAAAGAGCAAGGGCTAAGCTAGTAAAAGGTAGCATCCTTAGCATCATTTTTAAGCTGTCAAAACCCAAGGTGATTCCCTTATTTTCTCCCTCATGTTGTTTGTTGCATTCTATCTTTTTGTCTCTCAAATCTTGTCCATTCTGGCATGGCCCTAAGTGATACTGCAGAACAAAATAGGTGTGATCAAAAATGAGACTGCATTTAAATCTGAAAGTAGGGAGAACAGGATCAGTCTAATGTCCTTCAGAAGAGCTATCCACTTCTAGAATCCTGTTGCTGGACACATTCTATTCCTGTAACCAAGAGACTTACTGTAAATGAGTTTTGCTTTTACTATCCTTTTCACATATTCAATAATCATCAGTGAATAGTCGGTTCTTGCAGAAGTTTCATTCCAGCCCCACCCAGATGTTTCATTCAAAAGGAATTGGAGGAATGAACCATAAAACCATGTTATGAAGGTGTCAGAGTGTTCTGTCTATTGCTTCTAAAGAGGGGAGTAGAAATAAAATTAGTCATTTCAGTCAAGTTATTTTTGTGCTCATATCAAAAGTATCAAAGAATTTGGTGCATGCAGTTGTTTCTGCTCAAGAGATCTGTTACCAGAAAAGCAGGGACGGTTGCATCAGAAATGATGAGTTGGCACCATTCATGGTGGTAAGGGAAACTTGGTTATGCAATGAGCCACATCCTGCTCTCCTAACTCTGTGAGTAGCTGTGTTGAAGTCAATAGTAATTACATCTATTAAAATCAGTGGAACTTCTTGCATCAATAAGATAAGTAGGATTTGGCCCAAAGGTTGGTTAATATCAATGTTTTTAATCTCTCATTTTCATAAAAGCCATGTTCATTCAAGCAATATAAAGTGAGGTGAATAAAGGACATTCTGTGCTTTGAATAGCTTGGCATCATACGCGGACAGGGCATGTGATTAATACCATATTGTTGGCTTTGTTCTTTGCTTTTCAGTTGTGGCTGGCAATGTCCTTTTCATAATTGCTGGTATCCCCCTGAGCCTATATAATCACTCTCTCCAGCTTTTCTATGATGCCTTTAGATTTTTCCTGTACTCAGTGTAATACATTTCTATATTCACTTACCCTCCCATCAGAACCATAATGTGTTTCTGATGTGCTACTCTGAGATGGTCAGAGTTGACACGGGGCAATGCATTCACCTGACAATGTTTCCCAAACCAGATATGTTATCTGTGTTTTCTTTTGCGTAACCATCACACTGCAGAATTGTGCTTTGTATCTGTGCTTCTGGGAAAACCTGTGGAAGTGCAGCACACTGGTTCGGTCAATGGTGTTAGATAGGAAGTTGTGCTTGAATTTCAGATAGTATAGTTCACTTGGATGCCTAAAATAATAGAATTAGGTACTAAATAATAAAAAAATGGACAATCCTCCTCCTGTCATAAATCTGCAAACACAGACTTCTTAATGGAGCATGATAATCTTGATACTTTCTACTGAAAACAGTCAATACATAATGCTACTAATAAAGCAGAACTAGGGTTTTTGCTGAAACATGAACCAGGAATGGAGCCACTGAAGTTACACTCGTGTCAATATTAGTAAAACTGCATAGTTAGAAGTATAAGCCTCATTCTTTATATTTTTCAATAAGTAATATCTAGTGTGTTTGTTTCCCTCCAGTGAATTTCCTGTCAGTATGGAACTTCTTGGATGGGAATTTGTTGTCACCAGGAAACTTCTTTTGAAAAAAAGACAGTAAAGAGTTGTTGTCTGTGCTATTTAGTGTGTGTCAATGAAGTGAAAGCCTTACTGCAATCAGAAAAGATTCATTAATGTGCCATGAAATTTTGCAATGCCTTTTCACAAGACATTTCCATTTTGTTGTGTTCTTACTAACGTGACATTCAGGACCAGATTCTGCTTGCAATGAAATGTGAGGTCATTTGACTGGCATTAAAGGATTTTTACTGATTTAACAGCAGAATGCATAATTTATGACTACACAAGGGTAAAGGGAGAAATAACTGCCAATATTCTAATTGTAACATAGGTAAAACTAGCATGCACCCATATTAGTAATCTATTCGTTGGTTAAGTTCTTAAGGAGAATTACATATTTTCTCTGTGTACACTCCCTGGTGAGCCTTAGGATGAAATTTCCTACAGGGTTTTGAAAATCTGAAACCATACGGCTCCTTGCTGATGCTGTTGATGGTCCATATGTCACTATGTGTGCAATTTGCTTAGTTTTCCTGGATGTTTGAGGTATCTGCAGGTACTATAGAGGAGTGGGAGATAAGATTTGGATCACCAGTTGAGGGATGAGAAGGATTAATCCTTGAGAAAACAGAAGACTATTACTCAAGTCTTTGCACAATGAAATATTATGTATGTTTACAGGTGCTGTAAATAGCCTCCTTGCAAGTTCTTTCTTGCATTGTTTATCCAGCTACACTTATTGATAGCACACTTTATAAACAATTAATAAAAGCTTACATATGATTTATCAGTATTCTAAGAACATTTTTGAGATGGATAAAACGTATTATATGTTTTGTAAGCACATCACTGATCTATCTATATGTTATTATAAACATCAATTGGCATGTTCCACTCAATCCTTTATAACAGCTAATAGGCATTTATTGAACTCTTTATTCATCATTTTCTAAACCTTCAAAATTAACCCTTTTAAAAGTATGACCTTCTGACCATGTAAGGAATTTAAAGGTTCTGAGCTGAAAGTGAAAGATGGACAGTCCAAATGCAAATTCTTCTTAAAATAGAATTGGACAGTAACAATGAAAACTGTTTTTAAATTACATTGCTGTCCAAGCATTTCTTCTAGTCAATTGTTGTAGAGGATATCACATCTTTTAGCAATCACATCTGAAAAGATTCTCATTTGTAGATACTTAGAGAAATCCCAAGAAGGTAAACTGATATTACTGCTGAGCAGATGAAAATTTAGTAGCACTGTGCTCTAGTAAAAGCTCACAAAGATTAATAGGCTTGCGAACACTATCTTTTAAAATTAACATCTTTTAGATTGGTAGAAAAGCCAGAGGATTCTGACTCTTACTATGTTTGTCATTTAGTGCTAAATTTCCCAGTATTTCTGAGGAGATCGGAAGGTCAGATCATCAGTGAGAGAGGAAACTGGCCTTTGCTATATTCTCTTGATTGCTTTGGCATGTTTGACTGCTTCTAATTCTTAATAATATGGGTAGCTCTATATACATCCAGTTGGGGCTCTTCAAATTTAGGTTTTCTAGTGGGGGTGGATAGTATCTGCCTGTGCTTTTCTGGCTTTGAATCCTCAATGTAATGATTGGTGCTTCATCTCTTTCTGTGCTACAGTTGCTGTTGACTCTTCCTTGTTTTTATTTGTACCAAATAAAGAGAAATAACGGAAAGACTTTGAAGACTTTTAGGAGTTATATCACTGTTTAATCTTGGCTTGTAAATCATTATACTTTTTGGAAATTTAATTTAGAGTAGGTAAGAGCTTGCAGATTAGTATTAATTATGTAAATCAGTTGGATCAGATCTGTTCATTTACATATTGGAATTTCAGAAGTGTCTGTTAACCTAGAAAAATATATCTGGTTAAATGTATACAGCAGATCATTACTTTTTTGGACATATTTACATCAGGCAGACAGAAGAGTCTTTAGGCTTTATTGAGATGTAGAATGAAGATTGGATTTCTAAAGCAAGGTGTCATGCAGAAATAGGGACATCTGATAGTGTATAGATTACAGTAACCTCAGTATCTATCAATCTCCAGCAGCTATAATAAACAAAGTACATGACAAAGGATGTGCCTTTTGCTGCTCCTGAAGGTGCTACAAAAGCATACTGATACCTCTACCGTCTTTTCTGTTAATCTTATACAGCCTGGAGTCAAGCTTTATATTCCTGAGGAGATCCAAGTCATATAAAGCCATGCACAGAAGGATATTTTAATATGGTTTTGTGTAGCTCCTAAATTCATATCTGAAAAGAAAATTTCACAGAACCACTGAGGTCAGAAGGGGTCAATGGAAATTGTCTGGTCTAATCCTCCAGCTCAAAGCCGTGTCACCTGCAGCAGGTTTCTCAGTGATATGTCAAGTATCTTCAAGGCTGGAGACTTCACAGTCTGAGCAACCATTCAGCTGTTTGAGTACCTTCACCATCAGGTTTTGATTTTTTTTTTTCCCATGTTTAAATGGAATTTTGTGTATTTCCATTTGTGCCCATTCTCTGTTGTCCTTTCATGGGTAACACAGAGAACAGCCTGGCTTGGTGGTCTTTACTGCTACAAATCAGATACTTATACACATTGCTTAGGTTCCCCCTGAGCTTTAAAGATAACTTTCCAGCATCGTTATCTACAAAAAGTCTTACTCAGTAGCTTTTTAGTGCTTACTGCAGGGACGAGGGTACTTCTCTTTCATTATGTAAGGAGACAAGTAATTGCAACAGTTCTCCAGGAAAGCTGGAATGATCAATTTATTAGAATGGCTTCTGCTTCAATTGCGTTTTGATTTTGGTTTGGTATTTCAGTTGCTGCTCAAGTGTAGTAGTGTTTCCTCT
>WTSP01012997.1:238570-264737 GCA_025331215.1 Actenoides lindsayi
AGGGGACGGCTAGTGGGCGTGTGTACGTGAGGGGAGAGGAGAGGAGGGCGAGGTGTGGGGGGTGGTGCGGGGGGGCGGGGGGGGGGGGGGGGGAGAAGGGGGGGGGGGATTGGCAGCATTATAACATCTTGGTGTTACATGTGCTTTTATTGTGATTGTTCATCAGACTTTCTTATTTTTTAGTTTTACTTGAAGAGTCCATAGTGGAAACATATACATTGTTCAAGCTTTCTTAGTTGCAGCTGAGGAAAGGTTCAGTTCTATGCAAATATATATTTTTATTCCTTATCAGAGTGAGATAAGTGTTAATACAGTTAGTTTTCTAACAGAGCACCTAAAAAAATGTCCTTCACCTGCCTCTCCGTTGGTTAGTTTTCAGAAATGCAGTCGTTCTCTGTCATCACATGGGGACAAGGTTTAAACATCTTACACAATTAAAACATTTTCTGAAAAAAAATATTTCTTGTTTTTGTATACATTGTAAGCACTATGAAGAAATCAGAGATTAAATTTCTGCCTTCTCCAGCCTGCCTGCAACATGTTTTGTCTAAACAAAATAGCCTTGCAGTCAGAGATCACAAACATTTCTGTATTACTTAGGTATCTACATGAGTAAATTTTTTGGCATCTTGAAGTAGCCTAAATTTGTTTGTAAAAATTTGTCCACCTTTTGTTTCTTAAGGGAAGCTCTTTGCAATTTATTTTTTTTTTAATAAGTCAAAGTTCGAGTTTAAAAAGTATTTCAATCTTCTTGTGATTGCATTTCTTACAGAATTTTGGAATTTTTGGACTGTGCATCTGTTTAGGCACGTGGAGAAAGACAAGACTGAGATCATGTAAGTCATCAAACTGAGGGTGAATAATCCATACTTTGTTCTCTCACAATTTTTACAATATATACCCAGATGCAAGTAATAAATGAAAAGGAAAAAAAAAAATCAAAAAATATCTGGTTAGCCTTTATTTTTAAAGTGATTAATGAAAAGCAAAGTTCAAATGAGGCCACAAATCCTGGTAGTGCACAATGGGTTGATTTATTTTGTAAATAGACCATGGATAATTAACCATAAAACAAAACTTTTTTTTACTTTTTTTTTTTTTTTTTTTTTTGGAACTTGCATAATGACACTGGTTTCTTTTAGTTGCTGTGAGTTGCACAGAGGGATAACGACTTATTCACAACTGGTTGCAACTGGTTACAGCCAAGAAACGAAAAATCCCAGTGCAGCTAGAGGAAAAAAGCTGTTAAAACCCTGCTACACTTGTGGTTTTATAGTAAGGCATTTACTAATGTCTACGGAATGGGCAAAGCTCCCTTGCACGATAACAGCAAAAGTGTAAATATGTACATACTCTGGTGATACTTGCAATGTTAGCCCATGCTTTGGCATAAACCCCTTCAGTCCCCTGCAGATGGCTTTGTAGTCCACAATTTTGTATTGACTTCCAAATAGCATTAGTTTATGCTGTGTTACAAGCTTCCATGATGCCTGTAACTTACTACTCTGGCACTGGGGGAAGAGTCCTCTGGATAGTCAAAATAGTCTGACTTGCTGCCAAGTCCTCTTGTGAGCCAGAGAGTGATGGTAGTTTTTCAGATATGTGATATGAGAAATCTGCCTGCTCGACGTCCCCCAAATTTGTCTCCTCATATTCCACAGTCATCTGTGGAAGGGATCTCTGATGCCCAAGAAGGAGAAGGTCCAATTTGTTGTGAAAGTACATTCACTACTAATTAAAACTACCAGCTGGGATTACAGCCCTAGAGACTGTAAATAAACTAGAGCATGAGATGTTCAGATGACAATATGGCCACTTTTGTGGTGGTTTGTATTAGTTGCCTGTACTCAGATTTGCTCATCTCATGCCGGTTTACAAGAGTGAAAAGAGGATTTATGTAGGTATCAGTCAGGATGCAAGAGCTTGGATTTGCCACACAGACGCTGTCTATATGGACACCTTAGCTCATTCTCACAAACCACAATGTGCCTGAAAATAGTTTTATCCATATATATAAGGTCTGCAGTTCACACGGAGCTAAAATCTGATCACACTGCATTTGTGTGACAGTTGGCTGTTGGTGCAGCTGTGCTGTGTGTTTCACGGATGGTGACTCCAAGGTACTTGCAAAAAGCCCACCCTCATTCCAAATGGTAGACTGGTTAGGCAGAAGTAGCGAGTAAAGATGCTTAAAAACAGTGCAGTTTTACATGTGTTGTTCAATTGGTTTATCTCAACAGTGTAGCAGACTGATGTTTGCAAGGGTTCTCTGTCCTAAACTGGTTTGTCCACATGTGGTTTCTTCTGCAAATTTGGAGTATGTATTTGTCAGCGATGTACTGCAGAGACTGAGGAGAGGAGAAACAGATTGTTAACATCAGACCGTCACCCTTCTATCTGCATGAGCTTAATGGAGATAACGGGGTATAAGGGTTGTGTGTTTTCAGTGTAGATCCCAGTTGCAAGACAAGGCCTTAGATCAACTCTTTAAACCCTTAACCAGAGAACTGCTGACTTCCCACTGTGTTACTGACACTATTAACTACAACACATGGGCTGCCACTTAGAATCTTTTTTTAGGCCAAAGAGACAAGTTAAAATAGCACTTAGTTTGAGCAAGAGGCTTCTGTTGTGGCTGGGAGTCATGCTGGGGGCAACATTAGCATTGTACTTTCAAACGCCATTGCAGTGAAGACGAGACCCCCAAAGTAATTTAACTCTCCAAGGCTCAATACAGTCTTTGGCTTCTCTTCAGGTCCTGTTGGAAGGGAAGCCAGCCAATGTTCACTGTCATAGTGCTAACTGGATGTGTCTGTCCTGTGGGATCTCCTTTGAAACTGCTCTTTGTCAGGCTTTTTCTTCTGGGAAGCATGGCAATGTATAGAATTGGCTACATGCTGTTTATAACTTAGAACTTGATTTTATTGACTGAGTCCTTGTATCTTGTGACAAACTTTTTTCTGTGCTCTGCATCGTGCCAAGGAGACAGGGGAGTGGTGTTGGCATATCTTTGTATGAATAGGTCTGTCATTAAATATTTGAAAGAGAAACATCTGAAATAGATCTTGCCTGAGAAAAACAACGGGGCAACTAGAGAAAGCCAGTTTTCTCCAAATTCACTTTTGGAGCCTGGACTTATAAGCAAACAGAAAAAAGAACAAAGAGACCAGGTATTATTGCAGGGGCTTAAAAACAACAAACCCTGAGAGATATGACACAAAGGAAGTTGAGAGAGAAGAGAGGAGTGATGCTTAGCGGAGGGAGGGGGTTTTTCATTTGTTTTAATGACTAAGACCAACTAAGGGAGAGGGACACTTGTAGTAGAGGATGGAGAGTCCCTCATTTGGAAAGAGGCACTGTGTTTAGGAAAAGAAAACTCTTCATCTAATGTGGATCTAAGCCTGATGATCATTCACTGCTAGTGCTGAGGATACTGAGGCATGGAAGTTCATTTGGGTATTTTCTGGTTTTTTTCTGACCTCTCTATTTTTATTTTTTGATGAGTGAGGGAGTCAGTCATCTTCCTCAGGCAGATAGGGTCTGAAATCTTACTGCTAGAAAGGGGTTACAGACAGTCTTAGCTGAAGGCACACACAAGATAATGGAGTGTGCAATGCCTTTCAGACTGTGGAAGGTGTCAGCACATGGGCCCAGTATGTAGAACACAAATCCAGTAGTCTGCTTGGCGTACAGCAGGAAAAGCTCTTTTAGAGGTATTTGTAGTTCAGGCTTTTGAATAAGCCTTTGTATTTTTCTCATATGGTGATGTATTTGTAAAGATATTCAATTCAAACTCCTTTTATTTTAGCCACCCTGTCTCTTCCCAAGTACCTCTTCTCAAATCTAATACTTTTAAAAACCCACAGGTAAAGTAATCCCAACCAGGTAAATCCTGACAGTTCTCCCCAACACTTTCCTTCTCTCCACTTTTTGAAAGCGTTGCGTCTGATGTTGTAGGTTCGAGTTCCAGTTAGTACTTTTGTGGAGAGCTAAGCAGTACAGTTGTTTGAATCCTTGGACTTCTGCTCCAAGCACTATGTTCAGAAATTTGCTTTATAAGCAACAAACAATATTTTGTTCTTACCGAGGTTCTGTCCATGTTACAACAAATCCTTCACCCAATGACAAGGGAGACCACCACTTCTCATAAGCATCTCCGTGCAGAAATAGGCAGGGGATGCCAAATACTGGGAATGATGTGCTGTCATGGTTAAAGCCCTAGCTGTACTTTGACTCTCCTGGTCTTCCTAAGTGAATAGCTTCATACAGTGGTACTTGCTGCTACCTGGTCTAGGTGAAATCCCTTAATTATTCCCATTTTAGACCAGGATGTGTCTCACAGATTCAGTCAAGCTTCACATGACTTCATTGTATTTTGCATTTTATTAATTTGGAGATGTATGAAGAATGATCAAGCCTTCTTAGGGGTTGAAGCACATGGTGAAAGAAAAAGGAATTCTTAGATGTTTAACATCTTGCTAATCTCATCGGCTCTTACATTTGTCTACCAGTTAAGTTTAAAGTTACAGGGACAGAGGAGAAATCACTAGCATTCCCCTCACTTCTCCTCACTCCAGATTTTTCTGTAGGACTCTCTGTGACTTTCAGTCTGCTGCTTTATCCTGCTCAGAACAGGTTTTGATACTTCCCCAAATGGTAATAGTAATTAAGAATATTTGACCCAACAAGACATGTGTTAGTTGTTACATAAATGACTGTCTGAAAAAGCCTCTTACCTTTCATACATCGGTAAGCTCCACTGGTTCTTGGACAAGAACAACATACCAGCTGGATTATTAATAATAATTATATTGTCACTGGTATATTGATGGCATTGCAGAGGTATTACAAGCTTCTGAGGCTCACTAAAGGGTACTGCAGGTCAGGACTAGAAGCACTAAAACAACCCCAAACAACTATTGGTCTTCTCTTCTTATGGAAATACTGGTTCATTAAAAAAAAAAAATACTTCCAGAACTCTTATTTATTTTCATTATTCATATTTCCAGATAAATCTTTCTGGCACTTGTGGAACAGAAATGCGTTTGTTTCAAACTTTTCTTTCACAAATATATTCTGTGTTCAATATAAAAATTAAATCAAAACTGAAAGTAACAATCAAAACAAAATTATTTTGTCAAAACAAAACATTCAATTGATTGAAATGATTTTTTATTTTTGTTTCATGGGCAACTTTGCAATGCAGTGTTTAATTCATCTGTGAAGAAAAGTAAATTTCAAGTCTGTAGCTGTCTTGTAAAGCAGGAATGTTGTGTTGTGTTTGGGCTTTTTTAGGTGGTGCTTAAGGGAGTACGTAATCAGAATTCTATATATATTTCTGTATCAAATATCTGTATTTTCTATATAATAATTCTATAATTCTATACATATTGTATAGAATCAACAAAAATTTAAAAATATGTGAGGACCCAGAGACCATGCTGAGGTTTTCTGGTATTGATGTTATAATGGGACTTTCTGTTTCTGTAACAGTTAATCAGAATCTGTCTCTTTAACCATATGTAGATCTCCCCTGGAAATACATTCTGCATTTTTGCTCAGCAAATTAGGAAGCCTTTGATACCATTTCAGCTCTCATGGCTTCCTTCTCTGTGGGCTGGTCATGGACCAAACCTTTCACATTCTGGGTGCCTATCTTGGTGGAATTGCTTGCAAAGTCAGCGAGCAGTTGAATGTATTGGTAGTGTAACACCTATACAGTTAATATTAGCGTATTCACTTCCATTTGTTGCTTCTTAGATTTTATTTAAAAGGGACCTTCCCTTAGTAGAGTGATTACTGGTTATTGCTTAGTCTTTCCTTGGTCTGTATAACACTGAAAACATTCTCTCTCTCTTCCTAATGTATTGAAGCTTTTTCCCCTCTCCATTCTCAGTTAGGATCCATATACTCAAATAGTGAAGTTCTTCTGGCAGCAGTCTTATCCAGGGCCATAATATGGTATATGCCTTGGAGGCATATTACTTGAGATGAGGGTTTTGACTAAATTTAAATTCTTTGGGGTTGGCCTAAATCTGTCTCAGTGGGAGCACACGACAAAAGATGAGTGTGAATTTAAGATAGGTATTTTGGACAAGTAGGGCAAGGGTGAAGATTAAAAGTGAAGAACGTATATTAAGGATTGCTCTCTTGCTGGAAAATGTAAAGCATCTGACCTTGTCTGAGAGACTAACCCACTTGTGTGGTAACGTGGTTATTCAAGGCTTCCTTAAATTTGGCTGGATACAGCAATGTCATATTCCTTAACACTACAATTTTTTTAAGTTAGGGATAGAGGAGTCAACATCCGATCACCCATTCAGGGGAAATTGTGGTTCTGAAAACTGGAGTTCTCACTCTAGTCAGAGGTAAACACAAGATTGCAAAGTAATATGAACTGAAAAGCTGTTCCATTCTTTAGACCGCCTAACCTTTTGTTTCTGTTTCTCAAACTTGGAAAGGAGTATTTTGTGATACAGAAAAGCTACTTTTTAAGTATGTACGTATTTGGGTAATTGTGTTGTTGGTTCAGGCCTGTGACAAGACAGGTAGTAAGATATGCTTTGTCCAACAACTGTCTTCTGTGTTAGTCAGAATTTTTGTATGTGATTAAGCATGTAACCTACTACATCAGTATGAATTGAATCTAGTCTTAAGAAGGATGAGTTAGTTCGAAGAATTAATTGGTCTTGCACATGAAAAGATGAAATATTTATGTGTTTTCACCTTAAAAAAAAAATAAAATAAAAGCTCCACCACCTTAGAGCTCTATAAATAAATAAATTAAGTAGTTTATGTTGTGGACATGCTCACAATACTTCCTGCATGCTAGTGGAACAGCACGCATCAAAAAGATAATAATATAAGCAGTAAAATATCCCAAACAAACAGAAAGTATCTGTAGATCTTACCTACCTGGCTAATATTATTGGGATGATTGTTTTTAGCTTACTATGTCATTAATGCATTGCGAATGTATGGTTGCATACTGAAGGTTGGCCAGGAGTTGAACTGTCTTAATAATGGTTATATTAAATTGCTGCATTGTGCCCGATTGCCTACAGACATGTAAGAGGACAGGAAAAATACTCAAGAAACTATGAGACCACGCAGGATCTGGTCTACCAGCTCTAGTCACAGGAGAATGTAAGGTGCTATGAACAGGATGTAAAGAAGCATTTACGAAGGTGTTTGGAGAAATCCTGGAATGTAACTGAAGTGTTTGTTAGCAGGTGTCCCAGGATTGATAGCCTATGTCCCTTTTGCTGTGCTACTGCCTTTAATAAATAACACATCAAACTCAGCGATACGATTTAATAGGAAAGATTTGTATCACTAAACACTTGTCATGAATGTAAAGAGAACGCTATTCTGCCTCCCTTTCTCATTCAGTACCTTTTTTTTCCTTCACTATTTGTAATAGTCGAATATTGACACCTCTCCATAGGTCTTCACTTCTACCTGATACTCACTTGTCTTCAGAATATCAAGGCTGTTTCTGCAGTGTATAGGAGTGAAGTTTGAGGTGTGTAGAAAGGAGGTATGACTGTATGGGTTTTGAATTAACTGTGTTTCACTGTATATAGGAGTCCTTGTAGAAAAAAAAGATGAGTTACCTTGGAATATGGGTCGAGCCTAATCTAAATTCTCTCCTTGGCTTTAGAAGGCTGGGGATGAAGTCCATACTGGAAATTCTACATTCACACTGTTGGATGCAGTCAGAACCCGTGAGTGGTGTTCAAGCTATCACATCCTGTCCTGCCCTTAGCCCAGAATCAACACTGGCAATATGGCTGCTCCGACTGCAATTAAAGAAATCAGCAAACTTCTGATGTTAACTTGGCACTAAGTCTATCAGTATTTCCTTTTTTATCTTTCTGCTTTTTTATCTTTCCTCACAGTCTCTAGAGGTAAATGTGCCATTTTGGTGGAAATTTGAGATTAATGCTTACAATCAGAAGGGGTTCCTAATAGGAGGATGTTGACAGCAGAATTAATAGAGCTCTAGTAAGAAGGCAGGCTCCCTTTCAAGAGTCAAACGTCTTCAGGTCACGAAGTCAAAGAGAATTTCTCCAAAGTTAATTTTGCATCAGTACATCGTGGATTGTAGCACTTCCAAAAGTATTATCTTTCACAAGTCCCAATAGTCTGATGTCATTGATATCCTGCTGCACATAGCATTGCTTCTAGTGGTAGCTCCTGGGCAAGAGGAATGAGTTTATCCCACCATGGCTCCCACCATTAGCAGTCCACTAGACATAGAATCAACTCATCCTGTCTCTGCTGTGCATTCAGGTTAATTTTGGATTCCCTTTTCAGATTCAACTGTTTAATAGTGCTGCAATGTGAACTTCAGAAATTGCCGATTTCTGTCGCAGGGATGACAAATTTCACAGTATATTCTTGAATTCCTGTTTCTACAGCGGCTCATAAAGCATCTTCAGTTACAGTTTTCTAAAATTCAGTGAGAAATAAATTTGAGAATAAGGTCTCTCAGTAAGGTGCCTGTTGCAAAAGTCCTTTGATCATTACATTGTACAAGAACTTTGGATTTTTATGATTGAAGGTGCTGATGCAAATATGAGACTTCTGTATTTATGGTAAAATCTTTATATGATCTTGCTGTTATGTGGGGGGTTTAAGAGATCCTGAAGTATCTTTCAAGGTGAAACAATGGAAAGCTGCTTACCTTATGACATAATAGGGAAACATAAGGTAATGAAAAAAGTCGCGGTTGCAACTCCAGCAGCAGAGTGAATGAATTGCAATAAATTATTTAGTTGCCAAATACAGCTTTTCTTGTCCCGTCAAATATTCACAAGTTGATCGGTCTCTTTGATTCAGGAATCTGTGGAATTTATTTGATGACAACCTTCAAAACTTACATTCTATGGACTCTCTGTAAATGGAGGTGAAGGAGGAATGGCTGTGGTTTTAATACTATTTGCAAAAGCTTATTCTGTAATTTTCCTCTCTGGCATCCATCTTGCAAATTTGCATTACATGATGCCAGCCTTTTAGGAGTCTGTATTTTTGCTGAAAGATGGTAACAGGTTTAGTGTTCATACAACAAGAGGTAATGTTTATCAGATAGGTGGCTTCATGCAGGTTCCTGAACATCCTTCACATCACATTTAATTTATTCACTCTCTGACTGAAATGGTAAAACATGAACAAAAAAGGATAAAGGAGATCCTGATGCCACATGAGTGAAGTGAGGAATGGGGTGAGATTATTTCATAAGTGCACTGATTTAGAAGATCAGCATGAAGCTAGATGCTCCTGTTCACTGCACACAAGGGCAGAAACATGTCAGAAGTTGTTGCTGGTAGTGCTGCATTCATAAAAGGAGCATGGCATTCACTTTCCAGACACCAGAGAGTAAAGAAAAGACAGGGTGCCACAGACATCTGTTATTGTGTTTGCTTACCTACCCCCGTTCCTGGAGGTTTTGAAGAAGGATTTGAAAAGCACATATGACAGTCATTGTTTTTGACCATACTTTACAAGGTCCTACTGACTTTAAAGAGCCAAAATTTGGACCTCTGCAATTTAGCCAGCAATATACACAGGGTACCCTGTGAATGGGCTGGGAACAAAATTTAGTTCCTGGTTTCCTGCCTATTCTTTAGTACATATCTGATTTGAAATCTGTTTTCTCCATACCCTTGTGTGCATATTCCTTGGCACATGTGCTTCTTGCCATTATGGGGCAGATCCCATAGATTTTCTGCGTCATTAGTAGAGAGAGCCAGTCATTAAAAAAAAAAAAAAAAGCTTATTTGCCTGAGCTGTTAAGATTTTTTTCTCACAGTTCTGCCTGTGGCGCCTGTCACTAGCAGTCAAATAAGGACAATTTTACCATTCTCTCCTGCTGCTCTAATTTTTTTTTTCAGTGCCAGTACATGTATTTGTTATTCTTTATAACTCCCTTTGAAGTTGGGAATCCAAGGGGAATCTAAAACCGACCAGATGTTTCTGCTGCTGGAGACACAGAAGACAGCAAGGATTAAGTTTAACTGAAACTTAGTTCTCTACAAAACCCATTACAGTTAGGATTTTTCCTCATATAATTTTATTTATTATTTATATTTGCACTTGCCATCCTGGGTAGGTGATACCTCAAGTCATCTTGCCCGGGAGGAAAATGGATGATTTATCCAAGTAAATAGTGTATCAGCAGCTGCCTGCATTGATTTCCCTTATGGGGTTTCAGTTCCATTACACTGCATATTTCCCACCCACACTCTTTATACAGCATTTCATGTTGAGGAAAATCATTCCCATCTCTGTAACTTCAGAGGACAGATATGTGGAACCATCCAGAGGGCGGTTCAACTTGTGTGTGCGTGGGGAGGGGAGATGTACTTGAGAAGGTACTGGCCAGAAAGCAGTATGAGGTTTTAACTCCTTCTCCTGTCACAGTTGGAAGAGGAGAGAGAGTAGAAGCTGCCAGAGGAGACTGGCTATGGGAAGGAAGGGACTTTCTAACCTTCTAGAAGTGGGGGCAGAAGTTGTCTCTTGTTGTGGGAATGGATAGGACTTCTGAGTTCAAGGTAGATGCTTTTGAAAATGCAGACCAGAAAAAAAGAAAAACATTTTAAAAAGCTCTATAACATGAAATAGATTAGGTAGTCCTGTAGGGTGTCCATGTCCAAATTCTGTAATGGGAGATCCTGCTGGCCGCCTTCTGCAGTCATGCAGAAAAGAGGAAATAGTGCATGGTCAGACCTCACAGAGGTCCAAATGGGAATGCAGCAAACACAACAAGGCCTTGCACTCTCTACCTTAGGCATGGCTTAAGCTTGAGTTTGGATCCACTTCCAGATTTTAAGCACCCCAGATTTCTGGAGTACTTGTGGCCAAGTTATCTAAGTTTATGGGACTGTCTGTCCCTGTGCCTGTCTGTCACATGCATACATAGCTGTTAAGCATAGCAATTGCTTTCAGACAAGTCGGAAAGAACTGACAAGATAATTTATTTCCTACAAAACGGGTATGTGAGGAGAGGCGAAAAACTTAAATTAGTGCCCCTGCTGAGGGACAGACAAGCAGAACTTATCAGCTAAGCATGTTCAGCGGAGGACAGCTGGCTGACCAGCACACGTTTTGCTCCAGAAAAGCAGCAGCACATGCTGTCTTTTGCTCACTAAGAATTTTATCTTTGTTGTGGGAGAGGAGACGTACGATAATTGTACTCGTATTGTGTAGCGCTCGCAGGCTCTGGTCGCAAATCTGTAGGAAGACAGACTTTATTGGTATGGGTTTCGTGTTTGATTCAAACTGGTTTGTTTTCTTTAAATTCCAGTCCCCTTTCCCATTGGTAAGGCAAGGTACGTCTCTGGCTGATGATGTTCCCCTTTCCTCTCTGCGGTGGGGTCGCAGCAGCTTTTCCCTGATTTTTCTGTGTATGGATTCACTTTTATTACTTCACACCAAATCTCACTGCTTCTCAACTCTTGATGTCACAGCCACCATAATTGAGAAATAGTATCGGGCTCTGCCTAAGTTACTCTTTAATTGGCCAGATGGATCACTAACGCCTTCACTGAGGCACTGTCCTCCATCATTAGCTGTTGGAGTTGCCTCCTAATATTGCGAGGATCTGCACACCATCCTAATTTGTTTTTAAACAGGAAAATCAAAACCTTGGTAATTATATAGAGCCTCCTAATAAACATCAGATAAAAATGCATGCACTGTAACAAGCTCTTTTCAGAACAGCAAAAGGGAGTGAAGAAAATAATTTGCTAGTCCCTGCACTTTCTTAAAGCTGCTTTTCTGATTTTAAAATATAAAAAGAAATCAGGTCCTGGAAACACTGTCTGATTTTGGATATTCTGTGAGGTTTTGAGGAAAGATAAAAAGAAAAGAAAGTAATCACATGTTTTTAATTTTATGTTTTTAGGACCTGAATTTTCCAGCTTTATATTAAAGGGAAGCAGGTTAAAATCAGAGAGCTTTGGACCTACATATTTTCTCCTCTTCTTTAGTTTTTTTGTCAAGGCATCGAGGCAGATGGTATGAAAAGCATTTATATTGGTCTCTCTGCTGATGGAGCTTAACCTAATAATCCAGGACTTGGAACTGGGTGCTTCGATAAAAACACTTTCTGAGAGATTTTTCCATTCAAAACACCAGGAGAAGTTTTTTAATTGACAACATCAGAAATTAGTATCCTGCCAGAACTACATTTCTTTGCACCTTATTACTCAGAACAAAAGATTAATATATACTCATTCCAAGCATGAGAGTTTTCAATATTTTTTTTCCTAAATTAAACCAAAGATGAAGTGAAATGGTTTACCACAGGATTGTGAGAGTGAAAACAGGGGGAAAGTCCCAGTTCCGTGTCAGTTATTACTTTGTCCTAGTTTAAGCACTTGACTCTCTTCTGGTGATTGCTCCATTTTCTTTTTCTTTTTCTTTTTTTTTTTTTTTTTAAATAGTGTGCTAGATACTTTGAAATTTGCAGACTTAGCTCACTCTTTGACATGAAGAAATCTCAACTCTGAAAATGGCAAATTAAACTGTGATTCTGAGTTCCCCTAAATCGTGAGCAACTTCACATACAGAAAAAGCAGCACTCCAGTGTAGTTTCCCTTTGTTCAGCTTCAGTCTGAACTTCTTCTCATAACCCAACCGTGATGGGGCAAACTGAAAGACCAAAGCTGATATGTAAGAAGATAACATGGTTCACATCTAAAATTTGGAGCTCAGCTCTGCATGGACCCCACCTGCATTCTTAGATTTTTCTATGTGTGTGTTCTTGAGACATTGCATTTGAAATATATACAGGAAACTAAGCCTAGCTGAGATGATTATAACTTGTAAACATTTTCCTGTGTATGTTTTGATAGAATGGTATGGGGGCGGGGGCAGGGCTGTGGAGTTAAAAAATACTTTTATGCTTTCGTAATACAATCCATAGTCCATTTTAGACTTAGTTCTGATTAAACAAAGGTATTCAGGTGTGCTATGGAGGTTAGCAAATAATGGAACAGGTTCCTTAGCATTGTGACATCAGCTCTCCAAAGCAGCCCAATCAAGTGGGACAGAATATATCCTACTTTCTTGGGTCAGTTTGTGATTTTTTTTTTGTTGTTTTTCCCATCTGCTATATATAGTGGCTTTAAAGGTTACTTCTTGTGTCATTTACAGTTGTCTCCTTGCATATAGGAGCACTGCAGGGAGGAGTGTGCAGTGGAATGGACCAGTTCTGCAAGTAGCAAGTGCAAGGACATGGCTTACCTACTACCTGTAACATACTGTCTTATATAGTCAAGCAGGAATATCTCTCTTATCTCTTACAGTCCCGGGTGTTGGAGTATGTAGGCAATGAGTCCAAACCAACAGGGAACCAGAGAGTAGATTGCACATCTGACTGTGAGGATCATCATCAGGCCAAGTACTCCATCAGGCCAGTTGGAAAAGCATCTTGTTACTCAGAGGTAGGGCTGGATTTCTGTTCTGCCCAGCATGCTAATTTAAAGAGAGAGGATTAGATAGCCCATTATATAGCTGTCGATACTCTTGAGCACTGAGGGGTTAGTAGTCCTTTCTGCTGTGCTCAAGGTAGTGAGTGTGGGAATAGGGTAAGGACTATGATGCAGTCCAAGTACCCCCAAACCAGCTGAGTTATTCCAATGAAGTAGCACAGAGCTCTGTGGAGTGCATTCTTCGCTGATATGCCTGCATTTGTGTTCTGTTGGTCTTGGAAAACATTGTGCCTCCTGTGATGCTATCTCAGACGATGCTCCTACTTCCCTCATGATTTAACAGCTGCCTTGCAGTTGTGGTTCTTAGATCTACCTTTCTTAGATCTCCAATTTGCCCCATGGCCTCTTTCATCTTCCTTTCCCAGAGCCTGGGACAGATTCTGAGCTTCCTGCTGTCTTGCTGTTGCTTTGTATCTGCCCTCAGATTGCGGGTGCTGGTGTTTCTGACAGTCTACCCAACTCCTTCGTTGCTCAGAGGAAATAATAACTCTCATTCAGCTGCTTTCTTAGCATTTACTGTGACATCCAAAGACAAATGCAAACTCATCTCTAGAATCATTATTCTCTTTGAAGAACAACGGATTGTCAGGGGAGACATTTTTTTGTGTGGATTCACTTAGAAGTTCTGTCCCCCAGTGTGGTTCTCCAGCTGCCCCTGTCATATCCTCCGTTGTTGTTTATCCAACTTTTAATAATTTCCTTTTCATGCTAGAAAGGGCCACATAATTTTCTCTCTGTGTGTGCATGTATTTGTATATACTTCATGTTTTTTCATATCTTTCAATTCATAACATACAAAATATATAGGAAAAGGCATCCATTGCACTGAATACGTGTAATATTTATGCAGGTTTTATGCATAAAGCCCCTCTCCCTCTCTGGGAAGACCTTATTGTGGCCTTTCAGTACATAAAGGGGGCCTATAAGAAAGATGAGGACAGTCTTTTTAGCAGGGTCTTTTGCAACAGGACAAGGGGTAATGGTTTTAAACTAAAAGAGGGCAGATTTAGACTAGCTATGAGACAGAAATGTTAAGTGAGGGTGATGAAAAACTGGCACAGGTTGCCCAGAGAAGTGATAGAAGCCCCACCCCTGGAAACATTCAAGATCAGGTTGGATGGGGCTCTGAGCAACCTCATCTAGTGAGTATGTCCCTGCTCACTGTTGGGGATTTGGACTGGATGACCTTTAAAGGTCCCTTCCAACTCAAAACATTCTATGGTTATATGATTTGAGTTTAAATTTCATTAAATGCCTATGCATTTTTTGTGCCTTTAAGTGCTCTATTGCAGTCTTAAGGTATCTCTTAATCATCTCACATACTGACTAATTATTGGAAGAGACATACCGATACATGAGTAGATGGGCTACATCTATTTCTGTGTATAAACAAATGGAGGGGAGACTTGTTGGGACTACTGAAAGAGGTAGACACTAGAGATACTGTTCTACTTAATCAAAAGAACAAACATCGTCACTTCATATATTACCAGCAGTGTTGTTTCCCACACCTGGACATCAGCTCTTTATGTTTTTTGGATCACCAGAGTTACTTTGAGGTATCAATGGCTTGAGTGACTTTGGTTACATTATTTTGATTTTCACCCATCTACATGTCAGATGGGACATCAGGCCTGGCCTGGAACCAGCCCAAGATAGTGTGAACCTGCATAGCTGAATTTGTTCTGTTAACATAAGCTTTCACCTAAAAGCGTTAAGATTAGATCAGCACAACATTTGCTATTACAGAAGTGTGCACTAATATGAGGGTGGAAAATTTCTCAGAGAAACTGTCATTCAAGTTCTTTGGGTAAAGTAGGAATGTTGTTTATTCTCCTTTGAGTAACAATGGCACCTTTACCTGTAGGAAAAGAAATGGAAGGAAGCAACAGAGAGAATGTTCTTCCGGTCATGATTTTGCCAGTTTACAGGGGAGGGAATGTTTAAGTATTGGTTAGTGTTCTTAAAAAAAAAATAAATATAAAAAAAAAAGGCAAGTAATCAGATGTAGTATCACTGGTTGGGGCGGCAGTCAGGGAGAAGAGAAGGAAAATCAGTGGAAAGCACAGCCCCTGTCCTGCTACTGTGAGCAGCAGTTTCAGTTCTGTGTTGCTGAAAGAAAACATGAGGCATGCATTTGAGAGAAAAAACTGGATGGTGAAGCTGTCAGGGTACTAACCTGAAACACGTAAGCCCTGAGCTGGTTCATGTGTTTTGCCACCACTCTCCTAAAGAACCCTGGGGAGGCTGAGTGCTCGGTCTCCTGGGGGGCAGGAGGATGGAGGCACTGGAGGTCAAGAAGAGCTCAGGCATGATGGTAACAATAGCCTTCCAAGGAGGTTAGACAGATACCAAGGTTTGATGTGATAAATGATGTTATTTGAACTGAAGGTAGAAAGTGTAGATCTGTGATGAGAGTGGTTCCTCATACTGGGATCTGGTGCACCAGGTATGTGCTTAGCTGTGAGCTGTTGCACAGCTTCTCTGCCTATGTTTCAGTTAAAATTTACACCAAATTTATTTGCAGTGTAATAGTGATTATTTTTTCATGTGATCTACATATTGTATTTATACATTGTAATCTATGTATTTTATTTAGAAAATGAGTATTTTATAGGCATAAAGGACATCCATCTGTGTTAGATAGACATAGGTACCTTTTGTTTTCCTTTTCCTCATCTTCACGTGTTCATTCCATGCAAGGAACTTACTAAAGCAGGTACAGTTATGGAGATTTTAGCTTTAATCTGCAAAACATTTTAAAACCTTTTCTCACATCATAACATATTTAACTGCTGCTTTAGAGGCAAGGAGGAATTCTGTGGCTGGACGCAGAGGAATATGAAAGGTGTAGTAGCCTTCCTGTGAGAGGAATACAGTAATACTCACTGACAGAGGCACTATGAGGAACAATTATCCCAAGCTGTGTCTTTCAGACAATGCTGTCAGGTTTTCCACTTCCATGAGCACAGCTGGGCATGCAGTGCCAGGGTGAGAAATTCCACAGTGGCTAGAGGTTGAGTGCATTGGGTGCTGGTCTGGCCAGCAGTGCTGGAAATCAGGAGCTGAAAGTGGAAAGAAAAGAAAGATTACTTTCTACTCTTAAGAAAAAACAGGTTTTGCAATGCAAGGAAAGAGTCTTTGAAAGATGCCCCTTCTCAGACTGCTGTTCTTCAGAGACTAAGGCTGATCTTGGGGTTCAGGTTCTTAACACACTGTACCGCCTTTACATTTGCTCCTCTGCCTCCTGCTAAGGATTTGGTCTTGTGCAAATTTGCAGCTTCTGTTGAAAGTTTGGGAGTTTAGTTAGTTACTACTTTTCTGTACAACTAGGAGTTTATCTAGGGATTTCTGTGGCTTAGGTTTGTTGTTGTGGTGGGATTTTATTTTTTTTTTAGAGGGGGGCATTGATAAGGGGGGTTTTTTGTAATCAAAGTACTTGCCAGATGTCAGCTCACTGAACCTGGGCTCTTGGAATGATACAGAAGTAATGCGGGTCATACTCTGGTGGACACTGAAGTCTGAGGTCTGGATGCAGTGTAAGTACTGCCTGGTTTTGTTGGGGTCAGCCAAGCATATTGACTCTCTGACTTACATGAACAGAGTTTGTATTAGCTAGACTTCAAGCTGATAAAGTTGGTTGCATCCAGCCAGCCAAAGAGGTGAAGATGTTCTGAACAAGCCAGAGGGGAGACAGTGAATTCCTCATTTGCTACTGCACCAAGTATTAGAGACTGCTTGTCTTTATATACATCAGGTTTTACATACCATTTGAAATATAAAACAGTATAGCCATATGTTATACCTTCTGTTTTGAGCACTGTGTACTGTACTTCATAACTTTTCAGGTTTCTAGCTGTTTAAGAATGGTTTACTGAATTTTTGAATTGATAATGTTTGGGACTCCAGATAAAAGACTCCCTTCTTAGATTATCATACAGATTGCTTATTACATCAGATTACTTTGACTTCTACCTATTGCTTTGTCTTACTGCTAGTAAGGAATGGTCTCTCTTCTCATTCTTTGTGTGAGTTGTTTCATAGAGCTGTTCCCTGGCCTACCTTTTTAATGTTTTCTAATTTCTCTGATGAAAACTTGGGAATTTTGGATAATTCCCTAGTTAGTCAGACAGCTCAAATAATGAACCCCAAAATGTAGGCTGTTAATTATTTTTCAGTGCAATGGCAATGTAATGTGTGACAATGGACCTTTTTGGTAACAACTGAAATCATTTTGGACATACTGAAGACTAGAGTGATTAGCACTTAAATAACACCACGCTTCTGATATCAAAGCTGTTCATAGCATTTAATGAAGGAGGCTTTCCTTATGTACCCGAAGGATGTACTTCACTGCTGCTAGCTGTATTCATAGGGAAGAGAGGAAACTGGTTCAGGGAGAGGTGAGGGACGAGGCAAAGTTATAATTAGTGGCTATATTGTCTGATGACGATCTCAGTCAAGCACAGACCAAAAGACTCTGTGTTTTAGTCCTTTGCATGAACCCTAGAGGGGCCCATTGCCAGCAGGGAGTTCTTGCAGCAAGGACTGCCTTATGGCGGCTCTCCATGACCTGATAGGAGAGTGGCATCCGCGGGGGAGAAAGCTCTGCTGGGGGCTTATGCAATGGCTAAAGAGGGAAGGAAGAATACGAACGCCTTGTAAAAACATGAGTATATAGCTAGTAATGGTCAGAGAGATTGAAGGAATGCAAGAGTGCGGGAGAAAGTAAACGAGACGCTGTGTGTTTGAAGAGCAGAAATAATGTGTGAGTGAGCCAAAAAAATAATGGGCAAAGGAGAGAAAGATGTGGAATGCGATCATATTTGCTTTCAGCTAGGAACATAGAAACTCATTTCGTTCCTTGTGTAATCAGCACTGCAAAACTAAGTGTTTTGTTGTTTACTGCTCAGCTCCGAAAACCCAAGTTCTCTACCTGTGTTTTGCAACACCTTTGAACTGGACACACGTAATAATCACCAGGCCGTGGCCTAACAGGATTATTTTAGGATAATGGTCAACTTGTATTTTTTAGCCTTTCTGTGGAAAGGGATGAGGTCGTTAGCTGGTGTTTGCTCTGGCTAATCTTTTTAGCAGTGTAACAGTACTATACTGCAAGCATCTTCCTGTATGCTCAGGAAGATGTGTGCTCAGCCTATCCATGAGATAAGGACATCAGACCCCAGAGTCTGCATTAAATTCCGTTGTAAACACATACAGCTGGTTTGCTATTATTTTTTCCTTGGTAATTACAGTAAAAATGTACTCTTAAGTTGTATCAAGTCTTAATGTGTTGGGTTGTTGTTGTTTTTTTTTTAATTTTGGCTTCATCAGTATTTTTAAAGCTGTGAACGATGACTTTGTTTTTAAATTTTAAGAGAAAACCCCCTAGGCATAGAAATAAAGGACTAAATTTGCTTTCTGGGCATTAACATAGCCTTAAAGTTGACAAAGTGGGCATAGAGAGTGATAGCTGTGCATGACTCTCAGGATTGATTTTGCTATATTAGACAAGCTACCTTTTAAATTCATTCTGAGGAATCGCCAATAAGGCAGGCAGATATCTTCAGACATATATGTGTGTGACATTTAAAAATTGTATTACTTGAAAAAATACCGTCACTGTTACAATTTATTCAGTGCTGAAGCGTACACACAGTTGAAAAAGGTCTGTGCTGATTAATGAGACAATTACACACATTAATACCAGAGTAATCAGACTTCATACTTTTAAGACACCAACAGGAAGACACAAATACATTTTTGAAAAGCATTACTCTATCTGTAGTTGTCACTGGCTAGTTAGGCTGAGATGTGCATGATGATAGTTGGACTTCATCATACTAAAACAGTGTCTCTCAAGACATGCCTCGTGCATGACAAATTAAGAAAATGCAACACCAATAATTTGAAAGACTTAACCAAGCCCATGAAGCAATTTTCTGCCTGGTCAGCAGCTGACACAGGAATGCTGCCATTCAGACCCACGCCATGGGTTCTCAGTTGTTAGGTCGTGGATCCTGAATAGTTGCAACGTGAAAAATCTGTAACTGCAAAATTTTATTCTGGCTTGGGGATCCATGTTTTGCAGCATCCTGGATATACTTTGCAGCTCGTTATGAAAACTGTGGTGCTCACGTAGGTGTATTTGACACTGACATAAGATGATGTGAAGGTGAAATAATGAAATTTTTATCAGAGAATTTGGTATTACTGGAGGTTTGGCTATGAACAAATATATATTCAAGTCCCACTACTGCAGTCAGCCAGCAGAAGGGTACTTCTGAAAGCTCACATGTTTATTAGGTAAACACATTTTTAGGCAGAATAGTGATGTGTTTCTTTAATTCTTCCTGCAGTGGAAGGTGGTCCTTGGCCTAATTTTATGTTATCTCTGCACTACGAAACTGATTAACCTTGAGCATGTAGTATTTGCAGCTGAGTTTGAAGGCAATCTCATTTAATGCTGAGGAACACTAGTGTTTGTCATTTAAGGAATTCTTCTGCACAAGAGTGTTGTGTTTGGTTTTGAATATCGGGCTGCAGCACCATTCTTCAGAGTTGGCTTTAGCACGCTTCCATGGCTCCTCACCAGCTCCTTAGAGGCCTTTTGGCTGTTATGTTTTATTATTTGTATTTGTTATTTTCAGTCCTGTTGCAGTTTTCTTTTTAAACAGCAGACAGAGCTGACTCAGTGCTGTTGACTCCATGACCTTCTTCTCATTTCAACCCCCACCTGATTAAAAAGTTTAGTAGTTGACAGTGTGTCTCCTGGGACTGATGTCTGAGCAATGGACTGTTAAAGCAAAATGAAAGGTAAAACTCCTTTTGGCTTGTGTGGCAGGAGCTCTGGATCTGCAAGTGAATACCCACTTTGCTATCACTGAACCTAGGGAACGGAAGAAAGAGAACAAATCTCTTTCTAAGCAAAATGACCTGCTGGAAGTCAAAGCCCCATCTTCCTTGCTGTATTAACTAGTAAGAATGCAAGTGAAAAATAGCCCTTTTTTATTTTTTTGTACTTCATATAAAATACATTGAAACGTCAGGAGGAAGCTTAGTAGTTTAGTGAGGAGTGAGTGGTGCAGGCTATGGATTTTATTTTGGCTTTCTCATCAACTCACTGTGTGACTTTGATCATGTGTCTTAGTGTGTTTTCCCCTGAATTAAGTGAAGTTTGGAAAAATATGTACTGTAGTTTTTGATGTTACACTTCATTTATATAGATTCCAAGAGACCCTGCAGTGTTTTAGCTACTGTCCGCCTATTATGGATGTGCTGTGTAGACTTCAACAATTTACAGTTTAACTAAACTGTGACAGGTAGAAACTTCATTATACTAACTTTCCCCACAGCTAACTTCTCCCATCAAAAGCAAACATCTGCTTTAAGCCTCAGTGAAGTAAAAGAACATTTCTGGATACCTGAAAAGGCTCCTATATAGCTGAATGAATTTATTGATGAAGTATTCCCTCACAGCAAACAGATTTGTGCTCTCCTATAATTAAGGAGTACAGAAGTAGTGCTTGTCACCTGCCCTTTAGAGGTAGTGAAAATAACCACCCTATAATGGTTGACAGTTTTCTTCAAAAGTTTCTGAAGTTCTATTGTTGTTTAATCCTTGCGAGTCTTACGTTCACAAAAACATATGTTTTATTTTCTTACACATTAATACGGTTTTTTGTTTGCATTTAAATGTTCTTGTGGAGTGTTTATACCACTTTGAAGGAAGAGCATTGTTCACACATGAAAATCTGTAAATGAAACCAACTTGAAACAAAAGTAAAGCTAGCACATCTGTTCTAATATCTCAGAAAGTAAACCAGCTGTGTGTATATATAATATATACATGCTACTAGTAGATGTTAAATTAGATTTTAAGAATTTGTTTCAGCTTAATAGCCTAAAATGTTATTAGTAACATAGATAAGGAAATTACTTAATAAAAAATATATGATTTTTAACCTGACAATGTCCCTCTTAATTAAGTTATGAGGTCCTTAGATGAATGATGTTATAAAAGTGCAGTGTGTAGCTTCTATTATTTATAAGAGAATGCCAAAGAGCTAGCTCAAACCGATTAAAGCAAGGAAAATCTCATTGAAACTTGCCGTTCTGAGCAAGTGAATGGTGAATATTTCTAGAGAATTTGTACAGCCTTGGCATCTCAAACAGCTAGCTCCTTTTGATGCAGGAATTGCACATGTTGAGAAAATAATGATAGTAATATTAAATTAATAAAAAGAATGGTCTTGGCAGGTTCTGCAATGTGGACAAAATCTAAGCATATCAGTTGTGGTGACCAATTAAATTTAAGTTAGAAGTCCGAGTATCCTCACCTACCTTAAAATGTCAGCCTTGCACTGAATTTTCTTTGTTTTTTGTAAATTCTTTAGATATTCCTATTAGGCAGCTAATTGAGCTTCTCTGTTAAAGACCCCTGTGGGGCCTATTTCTGCTTGCCCTGATCATTTTCATCCATCAGTGGGGGTACCAGAGAGGCCAGGAGCCTTGAGAGAGTTTGTGTTCTTCAACCTGTGAATTGCTTTTGGAGGTCCCATACCTCATGTCTTTGTCTGTGGAATGTGTCTTGTGGTGTTCAGCTGTGTAGAGATTAGGTATGGTGCAGGGCTTTAGAGGCGAGAAGGCTAGTTGCTCTTGATATAAGAGAATTAAAAGGGTAAATATTGGTTTTGTTGGTGGTTACCTTATCACTAGCAGGCTTTATCTCTGCCCAGTTGTTTTATCAATTAGGTACTTGAGCAATTTATTTATCTACAATTAAAGTAAATAAGAAAGATGAAATCCCAGATATACTGGAATCAATAGTAAATATTTTCTTATTGGGTCCATGATTTTATCCTCAGTATCCAAATCATTGAGGTAGAATTGATTAATATCTCTTATTTTCTCTTTCCAGTGCTTACCACTCTCTTCAGAGCTACAAAAATTTCAGTTAGAATGTATGCAGCACAAGCAGGTTTTAGAGAACTTGCAATACATTTGAAACTTTTTTCCTACTCTGCCTTCAGAAAACTCCTAAGCAACATAAATAATGAAGTAGTTCATTTAAAGGCTTGATTCTGGCAATATTGTTGAAACACTCAGAAGACAGAATTGCTAACCACACCTTTAAGAAAATACATGTAATATCTTGACAGGATTACAATTTTACACTTTTAATTATAAAATTAATTTTAAACTGGTTTTCTGTAGTAGTTCAAGCTATAACCCCTAGAACTGATAGAATATAATCACGTCTTATGACGATCATCCTTGGCTTGGAAAATGAACGTACACAAGGCTTTGGCTTAGCTTAACCATGTACCACAGATGTGTTCAGTGAGCCCATTTCCTGTTTTGCTTTATAAGCCCCCCAATACAGTATTTTAGAGACACTTATTTTTTTTTATTTTAATAAGCATAATTACAGTCATTCCTCCTGTCATTTATAAAATTATAAGACATTTATTTAGTCAGTTGTGATGTTTAAGGCTGCTAAGTTTCCCTGACCAAAACTGAAGCTTTGCTGGCAAATAATTCTGTAAGACTTTAGTGATACACCTGGTCTGCCAGTTCTCTCTCCAATAGATCATTAGTCTGTGGTGGGCCATTTACCACATAAAGGTTTGCACCAGATATGAAAAAAGTTCTAGTTTTCCTATCAAATTCCATCCATCTGGCAGGCCTGTTGCTGCTCAAGGTAACTAGTTGGGCTACACCTAACTTCATACATCCTTTCTCCTGTAAACCATTTTAAAACTCCTTTTTTTGCCTCCTGACATGTTTTAAAAAACAGTTTAAAAGCTCCAAATAGTCAACACAATTTGAAGAATACATCTGGAGACTGGAATTTAATTATGTACTCTGATGTTACATGCAGAGTGTCTGACACTCAGGCCCAGTTCCTGATTTCAGGAGTTAAGTGTATCTTTTTAAATCAATAGGAATTTTGCCATTGACTTGAATTTGAATTGTTGAAAAGGCTCTTGTTTTGCAGGAAGATATCTAAAAGTTCCAGAAGGAGCACATCTGTTAGCCAGACGTCACTTCAAAATCCCGAGTTTAGTAGAAAGTTTTAAAGGCTTTGTGGGAAATAATGTACTGCTCTGGGGAACTGCAGAGTACTCAGATTAATCATCTAGACAGAAGTTTGTGAGTCTAGGGACTCTTCAGTATAGAAATGCTGGAATCATGAGCAAAATGTTATGGTAGGTCACTTGGTTCTACTAAAAAAGTGTATCATCCTTTTAACTTGTGAAATCCTACTGTCTAAAGGTGTGTCAGAGTAAAATAATTTAGGCAGGGGCAGCATCAGTAAAAACTGTGACTGTTACTAATTCCACCCTCACTGGTATTTGTTCCATGCAACTGCTGTTTCCTCTTCCTAATTCATATTATAGCTGAGGGTTTTTTGTTTATCCACATGAATAGACAAGCTCATGAACTGGTCTCAAGCAGCAAATGGCTTTGGAAAGCAGACAAAGTGAACTAATCTCCAGTTTATAAACGTATGGTGATGCTGAAAGAGCAAATGCTTCAGCAAGCAACTTTAAAGAGGAATTGGGGTGTGGAGTGTCTGAAGGAAGGGAGTTGGAGGTGACAGAGCACAATACAGCCTGAGCACAATGACACACTGAGTAGAGAAATTTAATTATATAAAGAGGGATAATAGATGAATCAACTAGAAAAACACACCAGAGAGCAGAAAGAAAAGATAAAGAAAAGAACCATTTGACCATAGAAAAATAAAATGAAGAGAACTTTGCAGTGTCCTACTAGCCAGCCTTTGAAACTGAAGAAAGTGTATGAAATTTTTAAAAACTCATTTGTTTCTTAGACTGCTGGGGAAAGGAGACTGCAAGGGAAGAACTGACTCTGCTATCATATGGCTTAAACTGCTTCAGAGGTCTGCCCGGTGTGATAAAAGTGTAAAGCCCTTTGTGATCTCTGGCTGAAAGTCACAAGAGTAAGTCCAAAAGATCATTCAGAGGCCAAGTCAAGCAATCCTCAGCCATGATTCAGGCAAAACTGCCATTGTTTCACACATGAGTGTCTGAAAAACAGAAGATAGAGGGGCACTGTGCCAACTGTTCTTTTTTTTTCCTTTTTTTTTCCTTTCTTTTTTTTTTTTTTTTTTTAAATTTATTGTAGAAAAAAAGCTGAACGGCTTTTCAGGGTGGAGGAAATTGTGAGAAAGGAGGGGGCCACCCACTTGTAATTCAAGGCTGAGTAGATCCTTCACTGCTCTCTTTCCACCTGCCCCCAATTTGCCTTATGCTTTGCATCATTCATTTGAGGCCAGTCTTTCAGCCCAAAAGGAGAACATTGCAGAAAGTTACAGGCAAACAGCCTGAATGGAAACTGCTCTGCAAACTTAATTATAGCAATTGCAGTTAAATGCAACCTAGTAGCAAAGCAGTGGGAATAGTTGGGTGTTCAGCAGAGAAAAGCCAGGTACAAAATGCTTGGATAGTTAGTCGGCTCCAAATTCAAATTAAACATCTTTTTAGCATCTTAAAAGCAACAGTCTCACCTCTTGTTCAGGATATATCCCTATATATCCTTTTTTTTTCTTTTCTTTTCTTTCTTTCTTCCCCCTCTTTGTTCCCCCGTTGCCTGTGTGTGCAATGAAATCATAGTCAAAGCAAAGGAAGCAACTATGTTTGATTCTCCTTAGGGCTATATTGAAATCAATGAAGCATCTTCGTGATCTATTGTTCTTAAAAATGTACGTGCTGAGTCACTCCCTCAGCATCTTCTTCTTGCAGTTCAGGGTAGAATTTCACCTCGGGTTTCAGTAATTGTTTGAGAGGCCGAGGGAGGATTGTGGCTGCTTTCCTTTTCCTTGGAGTAAGCTTTCCTAGTGCTGGTAACCTTTGCAATTACTAAGTAATAAGAAAGGCAGTTATTTGGGTGCCATTCTTTTCAAGCGTTGAAGCCACTGCGAGTTTGGAAGAGCTCAGCAGAATGCCTAACACATTGCAGAGACAGGCTTCACGCTGTGCTTCACAGGCAGTCTTAACTCAGGCAAACTCACGCTTGAAGTCAGCTGAGGCTTCTCCCAAGTGAGAAATGAGTTAAAAACTGAGGCAAGATTCTGATCTTTTACCCAGGCACAACTCCAACAACTTCAGAAGAGTTGCTTTTGACTTACAGCATTTTAAGAGAGATCAGAATCTGGGCTTCAGTAAGGACACCGGCATTTGGCCCCACTCCTGTATAGGCCTTTAATAATTTATTTATTTTAAAAAATGGACATTTGCATTGACTTTAATAACCCTTACCTCAAAGTTCACTTGAAAGAAAACTAATACGACTTTTTATTTGCTTGTAAAGCTTTAGAATGTATTCTGCCAGGTCTTTGGTGCTGGATTTTTCTTATATGCCTGGCACAAAAAGAAATCCCCAGGATTCTTTTACTGCCTGAGTATGAAAATGTATTAACATCTGTGCAGAAAGCACTTTGAAAAGTTCCATTTCTGATTTTTTTCCTTCTCAGTTCCAATCTGAACTCTGCTTTCCTTTGAGAAGTCACCGTGCAGAGTAATTGTATTTCTGCCCTGGTATAATCTGGCGGACGCCTGGACAACTTTGAGCACGTGAAATCTGTTCACGGTCTCCTTATGTCCTCTCCACGGGCAACCCCCATCTCTTCCACCCTAATA
>WTSP01012997.1:270090-311044 GCA_025331215.1 Actenoides lindsayi
GGCGTGGGGTCTCTGCTGGTGTGGTGGGGGGAGGAGGTCGGTATGCGGTTGTCAAAGAAATGTTTCTATTAAAATTATTGCCAGAATTTTAGGAAATTTCAGGGCAATCTCTCCAGAAAGTTTGGGTTTGTTTGGGGTTTTTTTGTGTATTAGGAGAAACAACCATTCAGTGTGAGAATAGTTCCAGTCTGCTAGTCCATCTTGTTCCTGGTAATTTTCGTGGGAACGGCTTGATGCCTAACATTAGTGCTTGACTGCAGGTTTTCCCTGTGAAAACACAGAGTTTTACAAAATATAGAATACAGATATCAAGGTGGATCCTTTTAGCTCTGATTCAGCTCCTGCCGAGGTTTGTGCCGCCTTTTTAGTGCTTCACTGAGAGTTGATTCAGGTCCTTTGATTCTTTTACCTTCTGGTCTGTTTTCAGAGTCACTGAGTCACCGAGAAAATCAAAGGAGCAACAGACACAAAGCTGCCCACTTCAAATGCAGCAATACTCTCCATGACTCCTGAACTGGTAAACACGTGGGCAGCAGGCTGTGAGCCTGTGTCAAATGTGTCATGCACGTTGCAGTTCCTGACAGTGTGTATGAGCCTCATACAGACCAGATTGCTGATGACAGCATGTAAAGATGCACTGTCTAGATAACTCAGGGCTTATAAAAATATTTCTTAAAATTAAAGTTGTTTCATGTGAAGTTTTCTTGAGTAGTAAGCTAAAGGAGTTACGATATATTGCAAGCTGATAACTAGTTTAGGCGCAAGTGCTTGTCTCCGGTCAGTTACAGATCACAGAGATTACAGCTCAAAAGCATGAAGTGACAGACTGGCAGAATATTAACTTTGAGCTTACAGATGGGTCAGAATTATCTGCATAATGGCAAAAATAAAATTGTGTGACAGGTAGGATCTTGGTAAAAGTATGTTACCCGTGAAACAGTGAGGGGAACAATCTAAGCTGTTCTTTTCTTAGACTGTGCTAAGTCTCAGAGTGCATGTGACTAGCAGAAAAAAATCTCCATAGCTTCTGATTCCCTGAATTCTCCATTGTAAGAGAAACTCTAGGATGGAATTCCTAGTCAAAACTAGAGGAAGAGGACAGAAGTATTCACCCAAAATATTAAACAGTGTGGCAGTCAGGAGGCCTTTTGAAGCTGGGAAAACCAAATCCAGCTGTATGTTCTACGTGGTTCGTACCGGAGGGATAAAATTGTTTCTCCATTTTCCCATGCAAGTTCCTTAGGCCCTGAGCTACTGTTCTGCCACTGGTGTTTCTCAGGAAAATCTTTGGACGATCTGCTTTTGTTTTACTGCAGAACAGAAGCCCTTTGGAAGTCGAAAAGGTTTACAGGACAAGTTTGCTAAGTGCTCTGCTTTCTGATTATGAGCTTCCTTGGAAGCTGTGTTCCAGACGAAGTTTCCCTCTGCAGCAGAGATTTCTGTGAGCACAGTTCTCTCATAAATGCTTGGATTTACTTTCTCGATGTCAGTCGCATGCTATCTAAGCACGACTGCTCCGTCATCACTTTCAGAACTGTGTACAACTTTTATACAAAATATGCAAATGTACAAAATGGAATTATTTTAATTCAGCTGTGCTTCAATAGATGTTTCTCATGTGCACAGAGCCAGCCTACTGCATATTCACACATTCTAATATAAACAAAAATGCGTAAGCTAGCAAAACCTACACATGCATCCCAATGGTTTTTTTCCGTGGAACGTGTAAAAGGAGAAAGGAAGAAAAAGATTATTCTTTCTATATTCACAGTAGGTGAACTTTTGACATCACTGATTTCAGCAGCCCGAGATTTTACAGTGGCAAGTGGCTGTATAAGGAGAACTAAAGACAGCTACTCTAAAACTATCAGTATGTAAATATAAAGTGCACAGTCACTGCTGGGTTTTTTTTAATGGTGCTAATTTTTTCACTGATGTGAAAACTTAGGAAAAATTCCTTCTCCCCCATCAGGTATTGCTTGGTTAATTGCATAGTCATGAGAGCAGAGATTGTGTGATTTTAATGAGAGTACAATACAGAAATGAATGGAAAGTAATGCTTTAAAGGCAGGAATTTACTAAGTTACAATGTATTTATAGATTCACTTGGTTTGTTATTACTGGAGCTGTTCACATGGAGTTCATTTCACTGGTGACTAAGGGGTTTCAGCCATTTCCTTCCAGAATGAGGTGCTGGGGCTGTCTGGTCAAGGGATGTGAAATCTTCCCCTTTCAGCACTTGGTGCTGGCCCAGAGCAGTGTGGTGCATCAAATGTCAGGTCAACACTGGTCTCTAATCACTGCTCTGGACAGTTATTTTCTCTGAGTTTCCTTTGTTAGGAGGATGAACAGAAGCTAAGGATGAGACTTAGCATGTCTCCCATAGAACTTCCTCATCTTTGAGACTCCTTCCCACATTGCAGTCTAGGACACACTCGTAAGAGGGTATGTAAGGAAGTTGTGAGCCATACCAGTTCTGTTGATTGAGCAGTACATCGATTGAAAGTAAGTGTTCAGGAAAGACAATTTCAGGACTGTGAAGACTTAAAATTTTATTGCAATCCTTACTTGATGGGAAGTGGACAGGTTTTTATGTTTGATTTTTACCCTCAAAATCCTACTCCTGCATTAAATAGGTAAATAACAGTCTCAGCTCTCATTTAAAAAGCTGGTTTAGGAGTTCAGTATGTACTGACTTTTAAAAAGTGATCACTTTTTTGAAGTGCTTTAAATGATTTTAAATTGGTTGGTGGTTTTGTTGACTTGGAGTGGCAGTTTTGCAGTGATGGCTGGCAAGGGCTCACCAGAGTATGTTCACATACTCCATGTCATGAGTGTATTCAGTATTGTCTTCTGTCCATTTTAAGACTATTTGCATGAATCTGCAATAGTGAAACTGCAGTCCTACTGTGTTTTACGTTATACTTGTTTGGCAGGGTCTTCAGTTTGCTTTTAATATTGAATTTCTGCACCTTGCATTGCATGCCTCTGAAACAATCTACCTGTTCACAAACATCATCTCTTTCCAATTATTTTTGCAGGGTTGCCCATAAGCTCTTATGTTTTCTTCTGATACTGTTCTCTGAAACTATCTCATACTGTGGTAATTTTATGTCCATAAAGTGAAGGAAATTCTAGTTATGGCCCAGGAAAAGGTTTACAGACTTTGTTTTGGTCATTTTAGAAGACTGTTAGCTCTTCAGATTTTCCAGATACAAAATAATAATATACTCAAATTTCCCTGCTTGCTAACATTGCTAGACATCTGGGGGTTAACTCTGCAGTGTTTTTTCAAGTCTAAGTAGCATTTATTACCTTGCCTTTGCTTACAATGCTAAAAGAAGGCAATACAGAATGGTTATGTCTGCTATTTAGCTGAATAAGAAGCAGTGGCCAGCAGAGCTTGCTGAATAACAAATATGAATAGCTCAGACATTAGGTAAGATCTTATAATATTAATTTCAAATGGATCTTAAAGCTAATAGCTGTTAAAAAACAAAAAAAAAGTGACCAATTCCTCACAAGACAAGATGTACAATGTATTTTTTCACTGTGAACATGAAGGTGCAGATGACTGATACTGGTGACTAAGTGAAAAATTGCATGGTGTTTTCTCTCCTTGTTCACATAAACACATCACTTCCATGAGACAAGTAAGCATTTGGAAATTTCAGAAATGTTGCTCAAATAAAAATTAGTAGCTTCTCTGGCAAATGCTGCCTATATTTGAAAGTGATGCTATAGTATAAAATAAGTAGCATGAAGTAATGCAGTTACATATGTCTTCATATTATCAGGAGGCATTGATTAAGGGTGGTGCATCTCTTTTTATTTCATGCATCGCTAGTCAGCTTCTGGAGGCAGTACTCTAGAAACAGGACTGTTTTTCTTTTTAGACAACCTCTTTGGTAGAGAACTGCTTCTCTGTAACATCCATCCTTGACAAGATGATCAAATTAATCGATCAAATGTTTTGTCTTGTCTTCCAGGAGGACGAGTATATTTAAGATCAAGGTTGAAGTCAGTCATTTATTATTGCCTGCCAACCCTTATTATTGCTTATTGCCAATGACATGCCTATAATGAAAAATCAAGGTGTAAGTTTTGACATAAGGGTTTGTTCTGACTTAAGTATCTCCAGATCAATGGCAGTAGCAGTGAGGACACAACCACGTCTAGCTTAAGGAAGGGCCAGAAATCAGGCTAAGTCGCTAGGGAGTTTTTGTGCTGGATGCTGCACCTGAGCTTAGGTATTGCCAAAGGCAGCAGTGTGTAGTGTAGAGATAACACAGAGTTTGAAGTGGCTCGTGTAAATAAGTCTTTCAGTGCTGTACAGACTTCTACACTTCAAAATCAAAGCTTTGCATCTTTCACAGAGCCCTGTGCTGCCCCTGCTGCATAAGTCTTTCTGTGGTACAATCCCACCTTCGTTTTGCAGTGTAGGGGTAGCATAAGGGCCAACAGGAGGGTGGGGCACTTGCCACACTGCTTTTTACTCAAGAGGTACAAATATTCATCACCTTGCAAAATTCTGAAGTTGTTCTTCATTATCTTATTCTTTCCTGCTGCTTCTCCTGTCAGGACTTCAACCTGTAAAAGCACTTAGGCCTAAATCAGTTTTAAGCTGAAGATGCTGAAGGAAAAGATGCACTGACAACAAGAGCAAGATCACTGTTGTTTTGATTGTTCTGGTTTGGGTTGATTTAGTGTTTTGTTTTGCTGTTTGTTTGTGGGGTTTTTTTCCAATAGCTGTATGCCTACATTCTTGCCCTTACTAGGAAAATTATGATGATTCTTTTTCTGCTGGTGTTCCAGAATAGTCATAGAAGCCCACAAGAACGCTTTCTGCCCTGTTGCTTATCGTGCAGTCTTTGAAACAACTGAAATGCTGCTGTTTTCTAAAACCTGAAGGATTAAAAAGACCTGCATGGCTTCCACTTGAGCTCCTGGTGGTACCTAAATGTTTAAGATGGGTAAAAAGAGTGCAGATGCATCTAAAGAGCAGAACCCTGTGACAGGACAGTGCTTGCCCTCAGGAGCAGCAATCAGGTTTAGAGGAGGCGTGGAAAATAAAAATGTAGAGCTCCATCTAACAATTATCAAATAACTGATATTGCAATATCAATAGCTAATTAATGTGTATCACTGAGAAGTGTTAGAAGTGCACATCCCCAAGCACTGCATCCCCTTCATGCTTACTTTCCTGTAGGGGGTTATTCCCTGAAGGATGAGGAGCGGAGAGAAGCTATGCACGTAGCTACAGTTTTAGAATCATTGCAGTCTAGCTTTCTTGCCACACTCCTTAGGGCCAAAACATGAGTTGTAAATGAGATTGGGCTATTTATACTTTATGTAAATTTCAGTGAATCAAATTGATGTTGTCCTTAACTGGAATCTGTTTATCTTATCATTAACAGGAGTTCAAATATGACTGCTCAGGAAGATGAAAGTGGGTTTGTTGTTTTTTTTGTAGGATATGTAGAAAATATCTTAAGATTCTCTAGTTCAGTTGTGAGCAAACATTCTTATTAAGAAATGAAAGTAAATCAAATACTTTCACAAAGTAAAGTCTAACAACAACTTCCACAGCAGTCTGTGTTTCATGAGTGATGAAATCAGAATAAGTTTTGAGATTGTCTGGAAAACTGGCACACTCTTTCCATCCTACTTAAAAGATGATAGCTAACAAGTGAAAGATGACACCAGCTGTAGTAAGCAGAAGATAATATGCAGAGTATGCAAGGGCATTTATTAGTGATTTTTTAAACTTTTCTGATAAAAAATGCAAGGACATTTTTTATTTGTGAATTTTTAAGTAAAAACTTGTATGATTTCTGTAATAGCCCTTTCCTCCCTTTTCTTTTTCCAGAGTCAAGATGACAGATATGCTTTCACTGCTGAATGGTATGACCCAAATGCTTCACTCTTTCGGCGTTATGAACTTCTGTATTATCCAAAAGATGGGTCAGTTGAAATGGTAAGAACAAAAGAAAAAAATCTAGTGTCGTAAGTGTAATATCCAACTGAACAGTTTGTAAAATGACAAGCCACTGCCTAGGCCTATTAATTTTCCAGGTAAAGAAAATGTAATTTAAGATGTATCTTGGTCTATTTCTAAAATCAAAAGAAAAGCAAAAATACAAGTTCACAGTGAAGCATATGGAAGAGCTTCCACATTTATGATTTTCGGTTTTCTTTTTTTTTTTAAAGCTTGTTTCGTGTGGAGAGATTAATTTTCACAAATCTGTTTTCATTCAATGTCTATTTGGGTTTCAGAATTGAAACTTAGCAACACTGAAACATAAATTGAAGCTGATTCCAAACAAGGGACTAAGCTTCAGCAGGAATTCCAGAAGTCTCTGAAGAGTAAAATTTGAAAGAGCCTTATCGAAGTAGAGGAAATGGCAAATTGCTTTTAATTTGTTTTTAATGAAAGGAAGGATGTTTCAGACAGCGCTATCTAAATTTTTCCGTCAGCGATGCTTGCACAGCCCTTTCTGACTTGTGATTCATGCAACTAATCCCCATTGTTTATTGATAGCAGGTTAGAACAAGTATTTTGCAGTAGCAGGCATGTATCTAGGAATGTAACATGTACTGTAAAGATAATCCAAATAAGCCAACCAATACTTTGGTCTTCCTATTAGAAATCAGTGCATGGTTTATACTTTTCTGATTTTTAGTGAAGACCTAAGGTTCTGAGAATAGCCTGGATTTGGATATTCACACTTAGTAATTTTATTATCAAATTTTAGTTTTCCTGCTATGAACATCAAATGCAGAAATAAGGAAACTAGTGGAATCTGCCTTTTCTTACCCAAACTGCTGCTTTGTGAAACCATGGTATTCACCTGTGTGAGGAGATGTTTTTTGCACTTTTTTACAGATAGTCTCTTTAAACAAACTCCAAGATGATGATGTCCTTTTTCAGTTATTTCTCTGTATGGTGTCTGTGTGTGCATAGTTGTCAAAATGTGAGGATTTTCATTTTTTATTTCCCAGAGACAGTTTATCTCATCAGTCAGGAGCCGTAATAATCTTCCTACACAACCATGTGTAGGCTGGCAAAATTGTTGTTCATTTCACCTAAACATCTCAAAACCAAGAGCTTTCAAGGTGTTCTTGAACTTCTTAATGTATTCAGCATCAAATACGTATGGCTTAATAGACTTGACCATTTTACTAGTATGCTCTTAGGTTAAGGTAGAATGATGTGTACACAGTCATGAGTGTACATGGACTCTGTGTGTGATCAGGAGAGGAGTTAAAAAGCAAAAATGCATGTAACACCTCTATAGAAAGAATATCTCAAAATCACTTTTGGGGGTGAGTTTGTGGACAGAGATTAAATTTAGAGCTCTCTTCTGGATTTATATTGTTGTTGTTGTTGTTGTTGTTGTTGTTGTTGTTGTTGTTGTTGTTGTTATTATTATTATTATTATTATTACTTCTGCAGAATTTGATGATTCTTTACTGCCTAGTTCTCCTGCATCTTCTAATATCTTCCTGAGGACATGACAGCCTGCTCTTACATCTAACATATCTGAGGTGAAGGGAGGTAATTGATATGATACAGCTTCTCCATGTTTATGAGAGAGATGTTTCATCTCCTTTCCCAGCTCCCTGACAATAGCTATCACGCACCTCAGCTGGGGGTGGAGCAGAGCTGTTGAAAGCTTATGTTATGTGAAGTCCTCAGCTTTCCTTTTCTTTCTCAGTTCTTCATGTCTTGGTTCCTGTGAAGTAAAATGACAGTGTGGAATACTAAGGAAAGTTTCCAGTTTGCTTTGCAGATAGAAGACGACAGCATAGGTTTTTGTCCAAGGACTGCAAGCAGCTCTTATGATCAAGCTGGATCCCTTGACAAAGAGATGCCTCATTCCCTGAATCTTCCATAGTTAATAACTTTCATGGGGAATTCTTAAAGCCTGAACAACTTTTCTTTCTACAGCAGATTTTCTAAAAAGAGAGAAGAAATCTTTAGGAAGGACAGATTCTTAGCAGAGAACCATTTTGGTTTTGGTAATTTGATTTTTTTCTAAGGGTACATGGGCAGGATGTGAACAGTCCAAACAGTCTTACATTTCTTCTGCCATGGCTTATCATTCACTTTATAAAATGCTCTTTTAAACAGATCCAAATTTCCACTCAAAAGAAGAATTCTTTAATAGAGGTAGATGCCTCCCACCTACATTTATTTTCTGCTTGAGAAGAGAGAAAAAATTTGGGGTGCCTTTCTAGCAACTGTTAGTGAAATAACCAGGAAAAAGTTCAGATTTTTAGTCAAGATACTGAAGAATTTTAATAGGGTCAAGACAGTTACTAGACTTCCTAGAAAAGTTCAGGAAAGAAACAAGTACCTGAATTCAAGTGATTATTTTTTTTTTTTTAAATTTTGTTTTTTCAGCATGTTGTCTTTTCATTCCCTACCGCACTTGAGTAGAGGACATTTAGTAGGAGCACATATGAAGGACTAAAGACATCTCAGCAGTGAAGGATTATTCCTTACAATCCTGCCTCAGCAGAAGGAAGTATTAAAATAATTTATATTCTCTGATTTTTAAAGTTTTGGCTATTCTGAAAAAGCTTACAATTCTTCTAGCCTTCTAACAAGAGAAAATATTCACACATTTCAGAACATAGAGGAGTATGTAATTTTGCTTTTTTTTTTTGTCCTACAAAAATTTATAGAAATTATGTTCTTTTAATGCTACTCTATCGTATATACCATTGCAATGGAGGACAGTACATGCAATTCAAGACAGAGAAGGGGAGGATTGGCCTGTGGAGGATAAAACTTCTTTTCACATGATTCCATTTCCCCAGGAAACTCTAGGCATCTGTAGTATCTACATGCAGTGAAGAAACTGTTCAGCAGGTTGCCTTTTGTGCTTTGCCAGCCCACCCAGAAAACTGCATGTTAACATCTCGCTTCTTGCTTGGAACGATGATATACAGCTGAATTGTCTTGACAGGCTTTTGAGTTTGCAGCTCTAGGCAGTGAGAGTGTCTCAACCTAGTGTTGCAGTCATCCATCCGTCCCTAATTCTGAGCCTTATGCAGCTGAATAAAGCCTAGTATCACTGTAAGGATGCCCTGAAAGGGAGACCTGCCACAGCGTGTATCCTGAGCGTTCCTGGTGCGAGCCAGTGGTCTGTGAAACAGCAGAGATCTCCCTCCTAGGGGGAACTCTCAGGGAGACTGGACAGAGGGATCTGCTTCGTGCCTGAACCTGTTATCGCTGCTTGAATTGGCACAAGCAAATAATAAATTAAAAAAAAAAAAAAAAAGATAGCTGTCAGCCTGAGGTTATTTAAATTGAGTAAATTAGTAATTGTGGTTTGGTTTTCTAAGCTCTCCTGGTACACCTGTAATTTCCAAGAGTTAGGAGTTAAAACAATGTAGTGATCAGATTCAATCCCACGGTACTGTGGCCATTTCTGAAGGTACAGTCAAAATTACAGTTAGTTTGCCCACAGCTTAAATCTCTTGCTATGGTAGCTTTTAATCTTCTTTTCCCTGCAGTATGATGTGAAGAACCACCGCACCTTTCTGAAGCGCACCAAGTATGAGAGCTTACACCTTGAGGATCTGTTTGTGGGCAACAAGATCACTGTGTTTTCCCGTCACCTATCCTTAGTGGACTACGGGGATCAGTACACGGCCCGCAAGCTGGGGAGCCGCAAGGAGAGGTAGGCAAGCGCATGTTTTTAACATCTCCCTTTGTGGATGGATTTTCAACGTAATTGTTCTTTGCTGGAAATGAGTTTTCTGCACTATCGGGAGAGGAGGGGATAGCTAGAAGTTTGGGTGCAGCTTGAAGTGATCTGGCATACTGAGAGCTGGAGAGGAGCGAAGTGGCCTCTGCTTCTGGACAAACCCATGACTGCCGTTGTTGTTGTTACCTGATGAATCTTCAAGGCCAGCTTCTCCGTGGTGTCAACTGCTGCCTCCTCTAGGTGTCCTAGGAGAAAAGAGGAGGAGGAGGAAAATGGGATCCTGTTCAGCTTCGTTACTGCCCCAGGGCAGGCAGCAGTAGGATTTTTGTGGATTCTCCTGGGGCAGAACTGATACAGTAATCCTGATGTATGCTGGGCTTGAAAGGCCTGGGTCTTGTGAAACTAGCACCTCACTCCCTGGGATCTCTGCAAAAACCTGGTGCCTTATGAATCGGATCTTCTCTGTTAGTAGAAGTAATTGAAAACAGGAGTGAAAGGCCCATTCCCTATGTTTTTTCCACTAAAGAGGATATTTCATGAGTGTTTTTTCAGCATCTAAACTCCTTTTGCTTGAGGACAGGAAGTATAGAGTGAGAATGTCAGTAAAACCTATAGGCTAGTTTGTGAAGCCAAATTTCATTTGTAATGGATGAAGGTAAGACCCATCATCTCTTCTTGGTTGAAACACTTGCTCTGGAAAAGACTTTAGGAGCACATCCAAGAAAAAAATATCAGGGGAAACAATAAAATGACAATAAGATTCATTTACAAGGATTTATAATCTGATTTGACTGCAGTGCAGGTAATCTCTGAATTTGCAAATTAATACACTTTGATAAATTGCTTCACCTTTTCTTGAAAAGAACACAGAATATTTTCTTAGGTATGATGTTCCAGCGAGCCCTATTTCCCTTTCTTGTTCCCTCCCACTAACTGGGCTTATTTTGAACTCTTTTTGGAGAGTAGTACACAACCAGACATACAAGAAGAATTGCAAGTTTTAACACACCTCCTTTTTTACCTTAAATAACCATTGCTGTGGAAATCACTACCATGGTATCCTTCCAGAAGTAGGTTTCTTGGTACTTTTTCCCCAAGCCGGGGTTGGACGTGGTGGAAGAGTAGCAAAGGAGGTTGAGAGCACCAGAGGACAGTTTCTGTTTATGGGGCTAGCCTCTGTTCCCCAGAGGAGCCTTGGGTAGATTACATTTGTCTTATATGTGTTTTTTATATCAGTGTAACCTTTTATAGTTACTGCCTAAACTATCGTAAACCCTGGTGCTGATGGGGTTATACCAAGAAAAGGCAGCTTGTGATAAAATTACCTTTTCTTCTTGTAAGGGAAGTTGCCATCTCTACAGCAGGACTATAGTTGTATCAATGAAGTAGTCCTGAGAGGGGGCAAATTTTTGTACTGCTCTAGAAAAGGAAGGAAGGGAATTTATGACATGTCAGCTGTTTGGAAAACATTTTAGGAATGTCAGCTGAAAGATAACATAGATATGAAAGTGGTGTTACATATTCAGAATAGCCTAAAGGAACATAGTGAAAGCTGTCTTAAGCAAGGGATCTTAAAAATCCCGTTTCTCCACAAAAGCTTTCACTGGGTAAATGGGGTCATATTAAAAATGTCTTTGGGCAGAACAGTTGCCTGTGAGGTATTTGTCTTTTTGCCTGTTCCTAGCAGGTTTTACAGCATTTATTGGTTAAATAGATGCAGTAAGATTTCTGCAATACATGATAATTCCTAAAATAATCTGTAGTTGGAATTCTAATAATGATTTTCCGTATGTTTATGAGGCAGAGTGTTTTACCTGTCTTTTTCTTGCCTTTGTGCTGTACAGGACTGTCAGCAGTTTAGCTTGACTTTGAAAATACGTTCTTTGGTCACTGAATATGTATGCAGACAGGCTCAGCAAAGGCCTTTGAGGTAAACTGAGGAATGGATATAAAAAAAAATCTTGAATGTTTCCAGTTAGGGACCTTTGCTTTTGTCAGTAAAGCAAGTGAATGTGACTCTAGATGCATGAGGCACAAAAGAGATGTGTAAAAAGTGGCTAGATTTGCTTGGGCCCTTTCTAGAATTAGGCTAAAATTAAGACAGTTCTATGGACTTTCAATTTCTACACTTAGTTTTCTAAAGTCTGGGGTCAATTTTTAAATACGGCCATATTTTAGTATTGTTCTTCCCCGTTGCCCTCCCAGTGTATCATAAGGGTCTCATCACAAACTGTGACTGAAATGAGTAAGCATGTGCTTACTTAGTGTTATCACATCAGGACTCACTGGTGTGGGCCAGGGATTTCTGTTTCTGTCGTCTTTTACTTGTGATCCAGGGTGGTTGTAACCTCAGGTCAGTGTTTGACTTGTGTGTCCTGTCTAAGTAGACTATACTTAGTCTAGACCAGTAGACCTAGTAGACTTAGTAGACCAGTTAATATAACTGGTTTTGAAAATTGTGTTAGAAAGCTTGTGTCTCAACCAGAAATACCTGAATTATTTTTTTTGATTGGGATATGTTATTTTTATGCTTCTAGTCATTGACATAATCAGTGTTTCTTCCCCTCCTAGACATAAGCTACTGTACATGCAACAGTCCTATTATTAGAAATAAGTAGATCTGAAAAGTGTAGCCACAGCGTGCTTTGTGCACCCTTCCTTTGATCAGTTCCCCTCTTCTGTTGTTTCAGTACTCATTACAGTACTGTCATACAGCCCCTCTGAAAATCTACATAAATAAGCCTAATTTTCATTCTTCCTCCTTTGTTCCTAAACACGAAACTGTTTCAAGATGTACTTTGCGGACCGCATCGTGTCAAACCCAAAGAAACATATTACTAATTAAAACTAAAAATAGGGCACATGAATCAAAATCCAATCTCAGAAACAGTCTTCAGCATCCTGAATTATACTTCTCTTAACCTGCATACCTCTAAAAAAGCTTACACGGAAATGTTGAAGTTTATGTATCAGTGTTAGCAAAAAGATGTTGTAAGAGTTGCTCGTTGCAGTTTGTATTAATGTCTTCTAGGTAAATTGCTTCATAATGCACTATTTCATTACATATTGGTAGGAAATTACAGTTTTACTAGAAAGCTTGAAATTAGAAAAGTAAGGGGTGATTTATTTCTAGCTTTAGCAGTCTGTCTCAAATAGCCTGTGTAATAACATAGAGTCAAAAAAGTATTCTTTGTTGAAATGCAAACTGCACTGGAGATCTTGTTCCAGTGGTTTGCCCCTTGCTGTTCGTGGTAAACGACAGAGTTGGGAACCTCTTCTGCCAGATGCAGGTCATACGTTGTGTGCCCGGGTGGGTATGTGTCATCGGTCAAGCATGCAGCTGCTCCCCCTCACGTGCCTCTGGGCATGTGGCACACCCTGTCTAATGATAAATAATATCACAAAATGAGGTGGAGCTGCAAAATCCTCAGAGAAGCAGGGAACAGGCTACGGACCCATAGGCTGCATGGAGTATGTTGGCAAACTGTGTTGAACGTTGGCCAGAGATCAGCCTTTCCTGATCTGAAGATAGGGCTAAGCCAACTTTAGTTTGCACTGCAATGGACTGACATGTAGGCTTGGCTGACTGCTCTCATTCAGTTTCTGGCTACACCCTTAGTCCAGCAGTCTTTTTGTGTCACGTTTCTCAACAGATCTGGGCCTAGGCTGGTGCACGTACATGAGTTTCCTGATGCTTGAGGAACTCTTTGTTTCTGAAGCCTGAAGGTCATCTGTGTCTCTCCCTTAGTCTCAAATGAAATGCCACATACGTTCCTATCTTCCTCTTTACCTTTCCTGGTCCTAACATCTCCTTTCCTTTAGATTTGCTGTCAAATAGATAGTCTGCCTGCTCCCAAGGCATCTGTCAATTTGAGGTCACTTAAAGTTCTAAGTAAATGTAGTGGAAGTTCATCCATCTCCTGTAACCCCATCATATTTATCCTGGCTGGAATATATAGCTGCTAACCTAAAGGCTGCTTTCTATGCTATGCTGGTATGTAAAATGAGAAATTTGCAATTATTTGCCTTTTATTTAGGGAATTACTGCAATAAAAAAATACTGTCTTGGGTAGCCTTCATTATTGGAAACAGTGTAAAAGATGGAAGGAGCTCTTTAGGATTGTCAGAGACATGGGGTTTCTGAGATACAGGGTTGAATAAATCTGTTGATTTGTAAGCTGAGCACATTTGAAGCTGACTCACCACAAGATAAATGCAAATAGAAAATGCCATTTTACAGACCTTCTTTTTCTGCTTGTTATTTTTGATTAATTATACGTTTAGTGCTGATTGTGTACTTGCTGCTATGCAAAGTGCAGTAATAAAATAGTCCTGGCCTTTGGGGATGTCAATATTAAAAGATAATTATCAAGAAGACAGGACGTGCTTGGAAACAAAGATATGGGGGAGAGTGTAGGGATTTTTTGGATTGGTCTCCCTAAGAATATAGCTGTCAGTCGGTGTAAGAGGTGTCATAGCTCCTCTACCAACCTTTTGTTGTGTCTGTTAACAGTGGCATCTATTTGGCATGCAAATTGTACACCATCAAGTGTTTGTACTGTACCAAGCATAATAAGACCTTCTTCTCACTGAGGCCTCCAGATATTTTAAAAGTAGTAATAAAACAATCATTTAATTTTGAGTATTATGGAAGAGGCACATGTTTAAGTAGTATTTTTGAATAGGAAATTTAAGCAGCTTTATTTTTATGTACATAATGATTAACATTTAGGAAAAAAGAGCTGAGCAAGCGTAGGGAGACATTAACAAATAGTTACATTCTAACCCAAAGGTGTGAGTGAGGAGCTATAGAGATACACACTAATTAAGGAAGAAGTATTCGGGTTGTTTGCTCTGAGAGTGATAGAAGAATCCAGTAAATAATGACTGCTGATGGAACACTGTCATCTGACTTGGGTTAGAAAGCCGAGGAAATTGGAATGAGCAAAGCTTGTTCTTACCAGAGTCATGTCTTGCACAGGCTTTCCAGAACAGCGTGGAAATTGATGAGACACTGGCACTAGGATGTTTGACTGTGACAGAGTTTATCTCTTTGATGTGATGTTTTTTTGGTTTGAATATAAACTCAACATGCACACCAAACCCTCTAAGGAAAGCAGTGTTGGCTGTATCTCTCAATTTGTTGTTTTTTCTTTTTTTTTTTCCTCAGAACGCTGGCTTTGATTAAACCTGATGCAATGCCCAAGATTGGAGAATTAATTGATATAATTATTAATGCAGGTTTTACAATAACTAAAGCCAAAATGATGTTGCTTTCAAGGTAAGGAATTGCTAAGATTAGCTCTGTTGTATCCAAATATTATTTTTGCAGTTAAGAACTGCAAACTCTCCGTTTCTCTGAAACTATCCTGTGTTGTTCCACACATCAAATCCATTCCAGTGAGTAATAGAGAGAAGACTCATCGGTTTCATAACCATGTAGGTTTCTGAAAACATGTAGAGAATTAGGCTAAGAGTTAAAAAGTTCTGTGCAAATGAGTATGGGTGATTCACTACCTAATATCTCTGTATGAATCCAAGATGATCACCATAGCTTTGGCAATTCAGCAGTGTTTACTACTGGCATGTCCTTGCCTCATGGCTTTCTATACAAACCATAATGCTGATTATAACAGTGTTGTCTTTAAAGTAGTTGGTTTGCTCACTCTCAGTAAATCTGTTGTCTTAATTTGTGCTCTCAGAACCCAGACTTGCTTGTTTTTTAATGACTGGAAGTCCCAGGCAAAGCAGATGATCTTCTGAAGCTGCAGGGTTGGACAGATTTTACTTGTGCATCTTCCTAATCCCTCCCAACCTTCACTGTTCTCCACTTATTGAGCCACAAGATTTTTTTTAAAAGGCATGCTGCAGAGGAAAGAAAACATAATTAATTTACCCTAGAAGACTTCCCCAGAGTTACTGCATTATTTCTCCATTGCTGCTTTGCCAAACCTGTTCATATATAACATGTCTTTGAAAAGAAAAACCATCTGTCTTGCATAATACCATTTTCATGTGTTCTTATGGTTTCTCTGTGAGGTCAGGAACAATCTTCTTCTATCTCAAAACCTTTTTGGCTTTCTGAAATACTGATAAAACAACTATGTGACTCCCTCTTCTTGTCTCTGCATTCATCTGCAACAATATTCAATGATACTGGTCCCAGACCCTCCCTCAAACAACTCCAGTTCATGAGTTCAGTCAAGTTTCTAATGCTGATCTGCAATTCACAATGTCTTCAAGCCAGCTGGTTTTGGCTCACTTTCCTGCAGTCTGAGAGATTTGATCCTGAAGTGTTGTGTTGGGTGGTTCTTTATTTCAGTGCCTGTCTGAAAACTGGAAGAACTGTTGAGCCAAGTCGTGTGCTTTAGAGTTGATTCACATTGAAGTGAAGAAACTTTGAGGTTCAAACTTTTATTGCTTATTGCTATATAAGAATTTCTGCTTGTCTTGTGTAATTGAAAATTAATTATTAGTAAGCACTGGATGTATTTAAAATAATGGCTTGAGTATTTGTGGTTACTCTGCATACTATGTACTCTGTTTCTTGGGACTGTGCCATTTTAAAATGATAGAACCATTGCTTTGCCAAAGTCTTCTACCCTTAGATCTCTGCAGGCATGCTTGTTCAAATGAACATCATCATCTACTGCTTTCTTTATAGGGGTTATTACTGACATTTGTCTGGCAATCACTGCTAAGTAGATTCATGCCTTCTGTAAAATTGTAGCCAAGATATGAAAGCGAGGGCAGGCACCTGCTTTAATAGGTCAACTCTCTAGTCTCTTCATTTCATCATCTGTCAGTTCAGTCTATCGTTCCCAGATGAACACTGTTTTCCATTCTTTAAAAGCAGAGAACTAATGAGAGAGAGAGGAAATGAAAAAGGAACGAAGTTACGTGACACAACTGCAGTTTTATATTTATTGCAATATGAATTCTTAACTGAGCAATAGAGCTCAATTTATTTCAGAAGTATATCCCTCAAATATTTCTTCATGTTCAGAAATGATAATACTTAATCTGTTTGCATACCTTTTTTGTATTTGCTTTCCAAAATTATATGGTGAATTAGTTTCAGAAGAGGATTTTCTGGTGAAATAGTGAATTGTAAGCTAAAACTTTGGGCTATTTGCAGAGTGCAGGTTTGGTGCTTGAGATTGCAAGAGTTCCTGTGACTAGCATCATTTTTAAATCACAGTTCTGTCCTAGTTATGAAATGGAAGGAAAGCATATTAGCTGTATGGTCAATGGAAATCTTTTGAATTTTATGAGCAGGTGGTCATTTTGATAAAAAAACTGGAGAAAGCTGTGACTGTTCAAATATTTGTCAAAGTTAGGAAAATCAGGTTCTTCTCGAGGTTATTTCTTTCATCTGACAATATTGGGCTTAAAAGTTCCATCACAGATGACAGAACCATGCGTTTATTCATACTTGGAATCTGTTATTTGAAAAACATGCAGGTAATTTCATTCAGAAATTTCATTCAGAGAGCACTGCTCAAAGTAAGCAAAATCATGGAGACCAGAAAATCAGAAGACTGTTTCTGCAGGTCAAACACAATTTTCCAAGTGGAAATCTTTTAGTTTCCCTGCAGCTCTGCTTTGATTATGAACTTTGTACCCAGACTAGGGGTGAGTAATATTGTTTCCTTTCACCTGTCAGTCCTCCCAAAGAGCTTGTCCTTCTCCACAAATTCCAGCTTCGGAAAGTGGTACACACATGGATTTGGAGCAAGCCAAGACCAGGCCTGCACTTCTGAACTGAAATTTTGAAGCTGCAAATTAGCTTGAAAACCTCCATGGATTTTTCTAGCTGTTGCCATGCAGAAAATGCAGTGCAGTAAGAAAGAGTTAAACTTGAAAAGTAGCTGGAGAAAAAGCAGGAAGAGAGTAGGTTGGCTAGCTGCAGAGGGTAGTGAAAAGCCACAGAATGGTAAGCCCATCAGTGGATGGATGATGGGTCTGAACATGGTCCCTGAAACTTGTGTAGCTGGGTAGCTGCACCTAGTGCTGATAGCAGTGTGACTGTGGCAGTGCAGAGCTTGGAGAAGGTCACCACCCTGTCTGAGAACAGTATCTTTTTTCTTCCAGTACTTACGTGAAGGCTAAGTAAATAACAGCTATGGTACAGACACTCTGTGTATACCTGCTGGCTCTTATTTTCCTGGCAATATAAGACGCTCCCTATGCTTTGGGAGAAAGTAGTGTATAGTAGCTGCTGTTTTCCCCAAGGGGAAGTGCAAGACCAAATGAAGTTTTCAAGTGGGAAAGCGTGGGAGAAAGCAAGTTTTAATCTGAAGGTCATCGTGCTGCCTGTGTGACTTGTAGCATTTGAGGATACTGAATAGAAACCAGGTTATGCAGTATGCTGTCGTGCACCAGTGTAATCAAACACTAGCCTAGATAAGGAAGTAAGTTCCAGTGAAGCAGATAAATTGTTTATATATACTTTCAAACCAAACTTCATTAACCAACATACACAAACTGAGATGTAAGATGAAAACAATGTAACAGCAAATGGTTTGGCAAGAAGGTGACTGCTGCATTTATTTCTCAACCTGAGAATGTAGGGCTCATCAGTGACCCTGAAAGGCCATGCAATGGGCTTCAGTAATTACTTCCTTTCCAGAGAAGGAGCATAAGGAGTGAGCTACAAGCTACACCTGTAGCTTCACAAAATATGACAGAAAATTAAATGTAGTTTCTGTTGCAGGGCATGAACATCTCACAAGCTGTCCAGCTTGGGATGAAATTACCTCTTGAGACATGTTGATGAATGATAGTTTGTGTTTTTCAGGGGGATTTATGTGTATGTATATATGTGCATGTATGTGTATATCTATATCTACATATCTGTGTCCTTCTACTCTTCCAGAAAAGAAGCAGCTGATTTCTACGTAGACCATCAATCAAAACCTTTTTATAAGTAGGTATATCAGTTGCAGTTTGACATGTATTAAACATATTTACTGAATGTGCAGGATTCATTTACAATATTTGGCACTGCAGGACCATGGGAAAGTCAGAACTTGGTCGTAGTTGAGTGGAGCCCTTAGCAAAGTATGCACCCTGTTTGTCTTCCTCCCAGGACAGATGCTTATTTCAGCTATTGAGGGTTTTAACTCACACTCTTTACAGCCTGATACTATCAGGGGAATGTCTTTGGTCTCTCAGAAGTGAAAATGCTACTAACTAGGCGAAACTTCAAAGCCAAGGGAAGCAACATCTTTCAGGATGAGGGCAGAGCTTGCAGGTACTGAGAATTAGTGGGGAGCACTTAGCTGTGAGAATTGATTGGTAGCAAGTACCCCAAACCATAAGTAACTGAAAGAACAGTGCATGGGGCAGTTATTTGCTGTACTGCTACCCTTGGGCAAAATGTCAAACTTCCATCGTGCTAGACTGCTCCACCTAGCAGGGAAAACCTTGGTCTTTTCATAACTGATCGGATTGATGCTTTTGATCCAGAGGTTGTATCTTTTCTACTTTGCCTGAAACTGCTAACAAATAACTTTATTTTTCTTACTCGGGATTTGTGGTTTTTTTGTTTACCTTGTGTTTTTTAGCCATTTTGGAACCCGGGTTTTACTTGGTCAAAAGGCCTGGTTTCAATACTGTCATGAAGTGCTTGAGTATTAGGATCTGCTAGCTGCTCTCCTGCCACAGCAACTGATTTATTGTGAGTCCAAACTCAAGCTCTTCACAGAGACATGGCTCCAGGCTATGTCTGACTGTATTGGAGATCAGAGGAAAATTGAAAATAGCCTTTTCTTTGCTGAGTAACCCTGCTTGAATATGTTAATAAATAAGCAAGAATTGTGCCTGTAATTCTGAGGAATTGTAGCCTTTGTCCACTGTGATGTGTCTGTCTCCCATCCTACAGTCCTACTGCCTGCATCTTCTGTGTAGGATTTTTGTCTAAATCAGAAACAAATAGTTATAAAGCATTAAAAATCAAAGAGAACAGGAAACTTAAAGGCAGTGAAATGTAAAGTCTCTGACTCAATGATATTTAGCATTGAATTACTTGTCTTTAAATTTAGATATAGTTTACATGTTCACTAGTCAATGTAAGTCTAGAGAATAGTAGGGAAAAAATAATAATTCTACTTGATTGGAGAGTAATGTTTTTCATGTTAAAGAATTTAATGTTAAAAATGTATTTAGTATTCAGGATTCATCTGTAGAGTAAGCAGTGTTGCAGAAATTGCTTTTCTTGGGTGTATGTATGTGTAAGCCATTTAACTGTATTCTAAACAAGCAGTCTCTGACCAACAGAACCTGAATTCGGATAGCTTTTCCTTGTGTAGTTTCTTTATGTTTATGTAACTTTTCATAGTTTTAATATTGTTCCTTTAGCAAGGAACTAGTAGGATTTCTCTTCTCTTTTTGCCCACTGATCATTGCGTAAATGATCATTAGGAAAAAGATGGTTGGAGAAGCATACACATCCACATTGTGATTGTGTGAAGCTCTTTTTTTAAGAAAGTAATACAAAAAGCATTGAGCCAACTTTCCCCTTTGTTGGTTCTGTCCAGAATAAACAATGGAAAGGCAGGCTTGTTGGTATGCAAGTTTTGCAAAGACATAGAATTATGTTGTTTTGTTTAGTTTTTAAATAGAATGTTTGGGTTTCCAATTTTGAGTGGTTGTTTTCTGTGTAAGTGAGGTGGTCAAGACAGGAGGCAGGCTGCTCCTTACAGTATCTTCTCCTTGCTCATATTCATCCCATTAAAATCAGTTGGCATCTGCTTATGCCAGGATGTGACAATTCACTTTGTGGTTAAGTCCTCTCTCCTCTGCAGGCTTTCCAAATCTTGCTTCTCCCTTCTCTCTCACTTTAGATTTTGACTAGGCAAAATCCCCAGGAGAGATCCATGGGACAGTGGAGCAGTCCATCCTGACAGCAGTGCTGAAGTTGGGTCAGTAGGGCACACATTTGTGAGAATCCTGAAATCTTTCTGTGCGGAAGAGACATGCTTAGGAATTGTTCCTGTCAGACAAATGGTTAGCAGGGTCTCTCTCACTGTTGCCAGTGCTGATCTTTCAAAAATTCTTTTGAAATCTAGCATGCTACGCTGTAGCTTGAGTGAATTTGTATGATCTGGTTCTTTTTCTATAACCATAACAAGAAGGGAATGTCTGCACATGACTTAGTCCAGCCTCCTCCTTGAAGCGAGCTGACTTCAAAGGTATATCAGGTTGCTCAAGGCCTTGCTGAGTTAAGTTCTGAACATCTCTGCTGGATTGTGTGTTTTTACTGGTTTTAATTTGTAGCATGGATCACCACATGTTGTTTCCGTTTTACAGCGAGCTTCTCCAGTTTATAACCAGTGGTCCCATTGTTGCTATGGAAATCTTAGGAGATGATGCAGTTTGTAAATGGAAAACGTTACTGGGGCCAGCAAACTCTGCAGTGGCTCAGACTGATGCACCAGACAGCATTAGAGTGAACTTTGGACATGATGGCCTAAGAAATGCAGCTCATGGCCCAGATTCAGTTGCTTCAGCTGCTCAAGTAAGTTGTTGACTGTTTGTTGACTAAGCTTTATTTTTATTTTATCTGGTAACAGTTGGGTCATGAATTCCTCATTTTTTTCCACACTTGAGTTCAGAACTAGTTTAGATATTCCTCATGGATCCTTTTTAGAATGGAAAAATGAACTGTCTGAAAACAGAAATCTTATTTATCTCTGTCACAAAAGGGAAGCTTGGGCACTTTGATCAGGAGAGAATGCCCAGTCTTTTTTGATATATTCTGTACATCACAAACATTGAGTTAATTACATAGTCTGCATAATCTACCTTTAGCATGCCAATGTTGGTCATAAAAAGAAAGTGATTAAACAAATCCTTTTATGCCCTCCTGTGTTTCACTTATCTCTTCTCCTCCACAGTCCTCACTAGTCCTCTGCCTGTAGCCTACTTTCCTCTGCTGTTATTGTTCAGAATGAATAATTATGAAAACAGGTCACTTTGTAGTGTTTTCTGTTTTGAGAGGTAATACAGTGGGCTTGGCTTTGAGGAGTTCAGCTTTCTTTTGCTTCATTTGCAGCGTTTCTCTCCTTAGTTTTAAGAAAAAACCCTGGGGCTAGGTGATAGATATTATCAGCATTTCTGCAGAATTGAAGTGACTATTTGTGTGCGTTGTTGTGGGGTAAACATGCTGGTAAATGATGACAAGAATAAAGTTTACCTCATGATTATTTGCTATTGCTCTGTGATATATCTTAGCTCTAGAGCAGCACGGAAAAAAAGTACCAGTTGCTTCCTTGATTCTAGTCTTGCCAGTTTTTAAATTGGAACAGTAGCACAGCTGGAGAGAGACCTGCCCTGGCATACCTAGTACTGTATACTGGAAAATATACGCAGAAATGATATCCTGGTGGTGAGGGCAGAGTTGGTCAGCCTGTGCTGATTGGCTGTTAGGTTGTATGGCACAGCAAGCTGACTGCCAAGCATGCACGGTTTTCTTCTGGTCAAGCACTCATCTCGCTTATCTGCACTGTGTCTGGGCTGATGGGTCCTCTCTGTGTGCTTCTGGTTTTGATAAGAAATCGTTTGCTAGACCTGCAGTACTTTTTCTGCTGGCAGACTTGATGAAAGTGTTACAAAGTCATAGAATCATAGAATAGTTTTGTCTGGAAGAGACCTTCAAGATCATCAATCCAACCTTATTCCTAGCCCTATCAAAAACCACTGAGCCATGTCCTTAAGCACAACATTTAACCGGCTCTTAAACACTTCCAGGGATGGTGGCTCTACTGCCTCCCTGGGCAGGCCTGACAACCCTTTCTGTAATGAAATGCTTCCTAATATCCAGCCTGAACCTCCCCTGGTTCAACTTCAGTCCATTTCCTCTGGTTCTGTCACTGGTCACCAGGGAGAACAGACCAACTCCCACCTCACTACAAATTCCTTTCAGGTAACTGTAGAGGGCAATAAGGTCTCCCCTCAGTCTTTTCTCAAGGCTAAACAGACCCAGATCCTTCAGCCTTTCCTCATAAGAGACACGCTCCAAACCCTTTACCAGCTTTGTGGCCTGCCTCTGTACCCTCTCCAGCACCTCAGTGTCCTTCTTGTAGAGAGGGGCCCAAAACTAGACACAGTATTCAAGGGGCGGCCTCATCAAAGCTGAGTACAGAGGAATGATCACCTCCCTGCTCCTGCTGACCACTCTATTCCTGGTACAGGCCAGGATGCCACTGGCCTTCTTGGCCACCTGGGCACACTGCTGGCTCATGTTCAAGTGGCTATCAATCAACACCCCCAGATCCCTCTCTGCCTGGCAGCTCTCCAGCAACTCCTCCCCACGCCTGTAGCGCTGCTGGGGGTTGTTGTGGCCCAAGTGCAGGACCTGGTCTTTGGCCTTATTGAAGCTCATAAAATTGGCCTTGGCCCAGCGATCCAGCCTGTCTAGATCCCCTTGTAGAGCTTCCCTACCCTCAAGCAGATCAACACTTCCACCCAGCTTGGTATCATCTGCAAATTTGCCAAGGTTGCACCCTATCCCCTCATCCAAATCATTGATGAAGATGTTAAATAGGAGTGGCCCCAGTACTGAGCCCTGGGGGACACCACTTGTGACTGGCAGCCAACTGGATTTAATTAACTCCATTGACCACAACTCTTTGGGGTCATCCATTTAACCAGTTTTCCACCCAGGAAAGTGTGTGCCCATCCAAGCCAAGAGCAGTCAATTTTTCTAATAGAACGCTGTGGGAAACAGTGTTGAATGCCATGCTAAAGTCAAGATAGACGGTATCCACAGCCTTGCATTCATCCAACAAGCAGGTCACCCTGTCATAGAAGGAGATCAGGTTTGCTAAACAGGAGCTGCCCTTCATAAACCCATGCTGACTGGGCCTGATCACCTGGTTGTCCTTCATGTGCTGCATAATAGAACCCAGGATGATCTGCTCCATCAGCTTCCCTGGTACCAAAGTCAGACTGACAGGCCTGTAGTTCCCCAGATCATCCTTCTGTCCCTTCTTATATATAGGTGTTACGTTGGCTGACTTCCAATCTGCTGGTTCCTCCCCAGTCAGCCAGGACTGCTGATAAATAATGGACAGTGGCCTGGTGAGCACCCCTGCCACTTCTCTCAGCACTCTAGGATGTAACCCATCTGGTCCCATAGGTTTATTCACTTTGATATTGAGGAGCATTTGGGAGGTCCTGGAAAAAATCCTATTGCATGTCAGTTCTCCTAGTTTGGGCAGACTTTCACAGGACCATGTTACCTTGTGTCATCCATTATTCGAGTTAGATAAATTCTCAGTTGCTTTTTTAGACCATACTCTTTTTATTGGCCTCAGAGGGAAGTCTGCTGAAGAACGAAGCAAATAGTGGTTCAGGATTCAACGCTGGAATTTTATGGTCCTGGTCTTGACCATATATGTGGCCAGATTTCTGAGTGAAAGGCAGGACAAAATGAAGAAGATGTCATGTGAAAAGCAGAGGAAAGATTTTCTGGTTTAAAAATCCAAATTAAGGTATCAGCAAGAGATTTGCAGTCCGTTTAGATGTTTCTAATTTGTGCAAGCCTGTGTGGACCTATTCCTTTCTCATTTAATGACACAGCCAGAACTTCCATTGGCTTCAATGCAATTATTCTTAGAGCTCCAGGACCTTACTCAATAAGCCTGCACCAAAGATCATTTAGCTAAGTGGGAATGCTTCCAGTAACATCTGTATGCCCTGGTCTGGGCTGTATGTGGAGGTACGTCTGAGCTGAGTACTGTTGGAGATAGTCTGTGCTCTTGTTTAAAGGGTATAAACCAAATTAATTTCTCTGAACAATAGTACTTTGTCGATGTCAAGAGTAGTAAAAACAGGAAAAGCTACCAATAAGACTTATAAAAATTCTATCATGAATACTGCAGTTTGCAATATGTAACAGCTCAGAAAGGAGATTTGTTTCTTCTGGAGTTTGAGAATATCACTGATTTTGGGGACATCTAAATTCTGCTGGAAAGTGCATTCATAAATATTGCAATATTTGCATTACATATACTTTAATGTTATATATTTGTTATATTTTTAGAGCACTGCCCATAATATAAACACTGGTATTAGTATTTTGAATTTTGGTAGGTTTCTTTACCTGAAAAAATTCTAACAGAACTTAGAAACTTAGGTTTTGCTCTTGTGAATACTTATAATTACATACTATTTAAGTGTGTGACTAGTCCTGTAGGACTAAAAATTCAGGGGAATAGCTAACCAGATGTAAGCTCAGTATATGAGTGCATGTTTTCATAATCAGGGTTTTAAATTTTTAAAGAAACTGCACAGGAATCTTATCATCTACTTCAAAAAAACAGGACCGCTTTTGGAATAATAAACGAGCACATTATTCACTAACCTGAAGTAGAGAGCAAGAAAACTAGAGTGTTGAAACTGCAAAATGGACTGAAATGAGAAAATTGTATTTACCCAGCCTGGAATCTGGCAAGCACACTTGAAATCCGTTGGTGGGGTTTTTTTGTTTGGTTTGGGGTTTTTTTGTTTTGTTTTGTTGCTCTTTCTTATTCACAAAGAGTTGCAGGATTTGAGTTAGGTCTAAAGTCAAAATAAATACAATACCTCTCTTGAGAAGAACCTACCTCTTTTATTAAGAGTACATATAAAGCATTTGACAGGGTTGAGTGGTATTTTATTTGGTTAAATTAGGGTTTGAGGTTTGTAAAGTTTAAATTTGGTCCCCTTTTGAGAATGATTTAGGACAGGAATGCTATAATCATCTAGTTATGTGAGGCTGGAGCAGGTGCAGGGTATGGAAAAATCTTCTTTTCCCCTCCCATCTGTTTTCTGAAGAACTATTTAATTCTTCTTGCAGGAATCTGTTAAAAACTTTTCCTAAGGTTTCCCTGTAGGCAGACAATTCGCTGCAGAACCCCACAGGCATTGCCTTTGGATGCACTGGGAGTAACTTTCTGCTTCTTCAGGTAGAATGAGAAAAACAGAAAGTATGCTTAGGGATCTTCTCCGTACCTATCTTCCAAGTACAGCAGGGATTGGGCTGACCAAAGAGCAGCATCGTGATCCATTTCTGCTAATGAGACTAACATTACTTTCTGTTGTATTTAGAACAATGAAGGTAATTGGGTTGGTTTTCTTCCTGTGTGAACATCTGTCAGTTATTCTGGTTTTCTTTTTTGAACATTCAAACAAATGATAAGCAAAAGTGAAACCACCTTGAAAATGTTTAATTTGTAATAATTTCTGCTTCCAAATCAAGGCAACTTGAGTTTATCAGGCTAGATGTCCTGTTGTTGGGGAAGTAAGCGGTGCTACATTCCTTACTTTGTTTATCTTCCCAACAGGGGTCCCAAAATGTCTGAACTTTGAGGTTTTTTTAAACTCAGGGTCATATTCTTTTCTTAGTGCAGACTTCTTCACAACACTTCTGCTAATATTAATGGGTTTCATATATAAATCCCTTTCATAGATATAGAAGAAAGGATCCCAAATGTTATATTTTTCCCATCTGTATATTGGGAATGCCATCTGATGATACTAATTTACAGCAGAAAAGTATTAGAGGAATTTCCCCAACACACACCTCCCCTGCAGCAAAACAGAAGCATGTGTGTACAGTAAGTCTGTCAAATTTGATGTGAGATAGGATTTAAACATCCTCCAAGCTCTGAAGTGCTGGAATCCAGTACTTGGGTGTGACTCATCGTGACTTTGTGAGCTGACAGGGCCAAAGTCACAGGTAAGGTTAACCTTTGAAACCTAAAAGTCGGACTTTTCAACTTTTCTCTAAAATAATTGAAGAGAAATGAGACCTTCCAAAGCATGAATTATTCTCCTCCTTTGATAGACTTTTTATGATGGGACAAGTTTCTCTCTACAGGTTCCTGTCTCTGTCTATTGGTTAGCAGGGGTACCTGACTAAATGAAGACTTTACAGATAGCTAAAATAAGTGAGCTGAATTCTACCCAACATTGGCTCACTGGATGTGTTCAGAAACACAGTTTCAGTTTTTCATCATTTCTAATTTGAACTTTCCTGTTGGGTTTTACATGAGCTGACATTGACCGACAGCAGCAGATCTTTAACTCATGCAGTGATAGTGCTTACAAATAGCAGAGTTTTGACTGCAGGGAAATCCTTCATACTGTTTTTGGTCACCCTTTATTCCCAAAAGCCTTGGTATCTCAGAAAACATTTAGGCAAAAGACACCAGGCTGCAGTGATGAACATGCATATTGTCGTTAGATATTGCAATACCAACCTGGTCCTGCTATTGGGGAAGTTAGTCCAGGAGGGGAGGGATTACAAAACTGGGCATTACCTGCACAGTTCAGCACAGTGCAGAGAGTTGCAAGTCAGTGGTGAACAAACCACCTTGAGAAACGAGAATTGCCATAAGTATGACACATGGCACTGGACCCAAGGTAATAAGCACTGCCTCTTCAAAGTATTTATTTGTTCAGGTGCACCATGACGCTGCTCTACTTTTCAGATCTAGATTTGATCATATACATTGTGCTGTGCTCTGCTGGTTGGTTATACAACCCCTTTCTGATTGACATTGGGGCTACCTGTGGAAATGAGAATATCATTGCCTTGAAGAAATGGTTCAGTTAGGTATTTGTAGTTCACAGAGCAGTTTTTCAATATGATGTTGTAATACTCTTACAGTTGTGCTTTTATTTTGTTACCACTTAGGGACATTGTTTATGGTTTAGGTTACTAGCTTAACCGGTTGAATTTAACCCCATCTCCAGGTTTAATGGAGCCCACGGTTTAGTTTTAGTTAGTCCTGCATGGAGTAGAGAGTTGGACTTGATGATCCTATGGATCTCTTCCAATTTGAGATATTCTATGATTCTATTATATAAGTCCATCAACTAAATCACTGCAAGGAAGAGGAATATTCTGGGAAGGTATGACAAGAGGCTTGCTTTGATTTCAAACCTTCTAGATGCATGTGCTTGGCCTCCATTGGAAAGGGAGGACTGGGCTAAATGGAGCATATGCCCCAGATATGTCCCCATGTTATTCAGGAGACTTATATATGTACCCAGATACAGAAACACATTTGAAGCCCTTCTGTCTCCCAGGTGCTGTGAGCAGTTATTTTCATCCCTTCTCTAATAAATAGGTAAGCAGAACTGCAGACTTGTGCTGTGACATGGATAGCAGGTCCCAGGAACATATGGATCGAAAACCCAGAGCCTCTTGGTTCCTAGTTCAGTTCCTCTTACCTACACACACATCCTTCCTGCATGAACTCTTCAGTAGTTCAAGATCTTCCTGCCCAGATGGCAGGAGTGCTACTTTTTGCTTTCCAGTCCTTCTTTGCCAGTCCAGTTGAAAAAGAATTGAGCATGCTCCGGGAACAAGTCTAAAGTATGCAGTGTTGCTACCATGCCAAATAATCATATGTTAGTCACTTTATATTGCGTGTGTGTGTGTGCTCAAATATATGTGGATGTATTGTATGTATAGTGTACCTTTAAATATATGAAAGGATGCAAGTATACCTGTATGCACCCAAGGGAAGCACTGCGTTTACCAACTTCACTTTGAATGACCTCGTAGTTAAGTCTTGAAAGTAATTTGAATATCCATAGCAGTCCTTCTTTCTTCTCTGTAAAAGGACCATGCACATTACATATCTGCCTTGCAAATTTGTTCTTTCCAGACACTTTAAAATAATAGGATCAGGAGTGTATTTGTATTAAAGAAGTGTGGGTGATCTGAGCAGATATTTCTATGATAATGAAAGCATGTTTCAGATTGAAGCAAGAGTTCTGCTAATCCAGGTTTCTAATAGTGCTATCTCTGACAATGTTTTTCTTTTGTGGCCTTGAGTAGATCACATCACCACTTTTCTACTGTTTTCCCATCTCAAAGAGCCATTGTGAGCCTTGACTAAGTAACACTTGGAAGCATTTTTGCAAATGAAAGCTAGTTTTGGAGATACAGGGATAGAAAAGCAAACTGTATGATCCTGGATGTGTTTTCCATAGGCATCCTGATGAACTTTACCTGAAACTTAGCTCTGTATTAGTGAGCTTTAAAAAGCAGAGACAATATCTGTAGTATTACATTTAGTTTTATTCATTAAAGAGATGTTTGAAATACATTATTCTGTTTAGTCCAGTGAGCAACCCCAAGTTAAGTGATGTGTTATGGGCTGCTTCATGGGACAAAAGCAAAACAGGAGAAATTACTCTATTTTCCTTTTCCAGTTTTTACACTGTGACCTGACATTTATGTATATTGCATAAAGCAAATTCTGAGTGCTGAAGCTTCACTGACTTGGGAACCGACAGAGATTTTTTTTGTCCTTTTTACTTGCTTTTTGTCATTTTCTAGGAAGTTAAATACACTATACTATGCAGCTCTTTCCAGATAGCACAGAAAGACTGCACTATAACTGTTTGTTCATGTCCAGTTTTTCAAGTCCAAAATAACGTGTACCTGAGTTCAATCAAAATGGTTGTGTCTGCCTGATATATCATCTATAGAAGCCAAATAATCTAAAGTATGCATGGTTTGGTAGACTAAGCATCCAACAAAAGCTTCCTTAGAATGAGTCATATCTTTGATTCAAGAGTCACATTAGTTGAAATGAATCAGTCTTCCTCTTGCTGGCACTGGGAAATATAAGAAGAAAAGCAAAAGAATTTCTGCAGCATAACAATGCCATCCATTGTAAGGCAGTGCCAGCCAGGGATACCAGGCAGCAACCAACCAGGTCAAATCAGCACTTATTTGTTAATTCCAGGAATGTCTCAAATATTTGAGGGCAGTTTCCGGACAGAGCAGTGATGGTGGAGGGTTCTGGCATTACAGTTCGTCAAAGCTTGATGGATCTCGTGTTTGGAACTATTCACATTAGGGCACTCATTTCATTACACTTGAAGTAATTGTTCTTCACACTGCTCCAGCAGGAGTGGCAAAAAACTGCATAGACAAATAATGCAAACAGCACTTCTTACAGCGTCCTGTCTGGAGGCTAAGTTATTTTTTTTCCTTTCTCTCTGAAACCTAATTTTACATCAAGCAAGAGGTCAAACTTCAAGCATGATAGTTCAGATGTGCTCACCTAACAAGTATGTATTATAGTTACTATGTATTTCGTCATTTTTAGGCATACAGGGAATTTATCTCTATCTTTCCTTATTCCCTTGCTGTCCTAGTGCTGTCTTCTCTCTATTTGCATGACAGATTTATCAGGTCCTTTCCATGATCTCTTGCTCATCTATGGGGTTTTTTTTCCCTTTTCTTTACACAATTCAAAGAAGTCTCTTACTTCATGGATTGAATGCAGACATAACCAAGTGAAATTCTATGGCTTACATTACTTACAAGGTAAAACTGTGCTACTTGGGCAGACTGTTTGAGCCATCAATCTGTTAATTTATTCATTTTGATTCTATGGAAGTTTTTCCTTCTGACCTCTGTAGTTGCGTCCAGTTGCATGAGCAATATTTTAGATTTCTTTCTGCAAACAAGATGTATACACATCAGTCAGCTCCAACCTTGGTAGCATAAATTCACACAGGAAAAAAGACTTCAATTTAAAGAAGAGTAAAATGCAAAGGGGGGAAAAAACCAAATAAAACATGCCTGAAAAAGAAAAATATTGTGTTATAGATTATCATTCTGCAGTTACATTATTTGAGCACGTCCGAGAAGTTCATTAATATCTGACATGAATTTACAGTCTTGTTTAGCTTTTGCTTTTCCTTATCCAGCAATGCAATATGGTACCCAGTTTATACCCTGCATTTTTGTAACCTTGCCTTTTCCAATTCTGTTTCTGGTCTGTCCTGTTTGCTCACTTCTCTCAGCTATTTTTCCTAATTTCATGAATATAGGTCTAGCATGTTTGCTAAAGACACAGTTCTCAATTTCTTTACAGCAACCTTTCTGCTCTGACATAAGCAAGAATCTCCTTGTCCATTTCTTATGTATTCAAGCCTGGTGTTACACCAGCCCTGTTCTTCAGAACTGAACAAGCGGTGCTCACTGTAGCCCCCTTGGCTGCTAAAAAAATTGCCTCCTGCTTAATTTTTCTCCAAAGGCTAAGGGGATTTGTGGAGTTCCTATTCTGCACCCTTCTCCAAATGTTGGTCAAGGATGACTGTTTCCCATTTAACACTAGCCTGGTCTTGTCTGCTATACTTCTCCCTTCCAACCATCAAATGCGAAACAAGGTTAAGATTAACTGCTTACCCAACAGCAGCCTGCACTGCCAAGCAAGATAGCCAAGATAAACAGTTTCCTTCAAGTTTGCAAACTTACTCGAGACTGGAGCAATGCAGGTTTGCTGGGCTCAGTTTGGAGAAGGAAGGCAAATGCAGGATGGCTGTAGAGATACCCAAAAATGGTGATTACAGTCTGACACAGAAAATAGTCCTAGGAAAAGCAATGAAAACTGGAAGTAGCTATAGCTTCATATCTATAGCAATAGATACTCCTCCTAAGTAGACTGTTGGCTGAATAAAATGTCAAGATTCTTTCTGAATGTATACTTAGGTCTCAGACTGGTCAGGCTGTCTTGTTCCCTATTTTTTAATGTATTAACCAAATGTATTAGAAATTAAAACCACACAACAAGCAGCATTTGCTCTCTGCAAACTTGCAGTGCACCACCTGTGAGAGGGTATGTGTTCCTGGGGTTATCCAGTTTTTATACTCTTTTCTGACTAGCACCATGTAGTTACATCTTCAGTCAATAAATGTATGTGTTTTTAATATACATGTGTACACATGCACATGTATATCATTTAAGGAAATAGCTGTGGAAAGGAGGAGAAATAGTTACAGAAATAAGCACTCTGAACAACAAGAAAGCTTAGTGTACAACTAAAGGAAACTTTGAAGAAACGAGCCTTCATGAAGGAATAACATTGTTGAAACCATATGTTTTCCATGTACCAAGAGACTGTTTTAATAGTTTACAAATGTATTTAACCACAGAAAGTCTAAAATTAGTCAGTGTTCTAAAGGGCTACAGATTGACACAAGTCATTCCAGTTAGTTAAGGACTTCTTCTCATCCAGATCCAGTGAATAAACTTATGTGACTGAGCAAGGAGGAGGTGTTTGGGGGGAACTGTTGTGTCTACAGCTGCTGATTAGAGTTGTACAAAACCTTGCTGCTAATTTACAGTATCCGTTTTCTTCAAGCATTATGTCTGGTGGGAAGTATGGTGGCCTAGACCACAAGAAACCAGCATTCTGTCCCTGCTCTGCCTCTGGTATGCTAAATGATCGTGAGCAAGGCATTCCTTCTCGTACTAGTTTTGCCCTTGCAAAATCGGAAATCCCTTTGTAAACTACTTTGAGAACTGCTGATGAAAGGTGCTGACTAGGAGATTTGCCCGTCTTTTCTCCCAAAGTTTGCTTAGTAGTAGCCTAAAGCAAAACTCATGTGAGTCTTTAGGGCATCTAGGGTTTGTGCTGAAGCTGTATAAAACCTTGAATATGGTATGTGTTAACATCTCCAGGGTTAGTCTGAGCTGGGCCTCCCATCGTTAACTGGGTTTGTGAACCTCAGGAAATCCTTCATCATCTGATCTGAATTTTAGATTGGCAATGAAATCAACATCTTCTGTTGAGAGGCAAAGGTTTTACAAGTCTGTGTCACAGTCTCTGCAAAAGCTTAGTTCTCTTTCAGCAGTGCTCAAAACCAGCACTGCTCTGTTGCACACCCTGTTCATCCTTAGATGAACTTCATCCCAGATGGCTTCACTCTTTATTGATTCTGGATTGTGTATGACCACAACTGAGGCATGTATAATGATGTCACCCTGTTCTGTGGTATCACAAGCCTCTCCTGAACAGGATCTGGGTTTCTGCATCCATGATACCATGTCCTCAAGTGCGGCTTAAGTTTTCCCTTTCAATCCAGGTGGACATCTTCCTCATCACCACAGCTATTTTCATTGTGGTTTGAGCTACTTCCAGAGAGAACTAAGTCAAAGAGCTACCTGACAATGTCAGAGTCACTGAATAGTGTTTGAGCATACTTTCCTGCTAGCTGGGTAGTGGCTCTATGCTTGCTTGACAGGTTTTCATCCCAGAGGCTCTTGTACTGGGTTTCTACTCTATGAGGAACTAATTTTTATCCTGTATAGCCCTTGGTAGGACCAAGCTTAAGATGTACCTAGAAGAAGGGAGGAGGGTGGGTTTAGTCCTCAATAGGTAGGTCTGCTGCTTTACCAGAAATCTGGACAGAATCTCTCTCTCTTTTTTTTTTTTCTTCTTTTTTTTTTTCCTACCATGGTGAAAAAGCACTAACGCAAACAAACACCCAAGCAGAAAGATCTTACTTGACTTTCTGCGTTACCAGAAATCCTACCCAGGTCTTTTATTTAAAACACGGTCAAAATAAATCTAAGAAAAGGAACTATGTTAGCTCCTTTATTAAAGTATTCCTTTCAGTGTCTGTCAAAAATGGTCACATGGTAAACATTGAACAAAAATTTGAAATGTTAAAGGAATAAAACTCTTCAGGGAATAAATTATTTTTACAACTGGCCAATATAAAATAATACAGTACAAGTCTCTTAAAGTAGTAATTGATAAAGGAATAAAACTGCTAAAAGAGTATATTTTTCATTCGCTGGAGCTAACTGTATAATAGCACTCAGCTGTACTTAATCTCTAGGGGCCTACAGAACAGGCACAAAAATGAACGTAACTTAAAATCGACATGACGGATCTTTCATGAGATCTGTGCTACCTGCTGCCTACTGTCAACAGCCATGTTACTGCAGCAAGCCTACTCACTCAGCCCCATAATACTTTGCCATTCTGAGCCTTTTTTTATCTGGATGTTAAGCAGATAATTCCCAAGGTATCCCTATAAAGCGAAAAAAAATTACTCTTCCAGCTTGACACCTGGGGAAACTGAGATACAGAGAGGATAAAGCCTTTTCCTCCCAGGCTCAGACTGGTTTGTTCTACTTTGTAATGTAGCTGTAATGGGCCTTAGTCCCTCCACGGAGTGCTGGGTTAAAACATTCTAGAATAAAAATTTTAAACTCTGGTTTCACCGAATACTGCGAAAAATTATTACAACTATGTTGGAACCAGGTCCTTCGGCTTCCTACAGTGTGCACCTGAAGCTCAATATGGAAACCAAGTGTCAATTTTCTATTAGTAACTGATTAATTAAAGAGCTTTTACAATATAGTATAGAGTGATGTGAATGGACTCCAAAGGCTGACCTCACATGGGCAAAAAGAGAGCATCCCACCATCCGGCGATAATGTGATTCTTGTTTGCCTTACAAACAGGTCTGCCCAAGAAACTTTTTAAACTTTCATTCAGGAAAAGATAATTTTTTCCTTAGGTAGATATGGTCAAAAAGATACTTGGTTGAGGAGAGTGGAAAGAAAGTGGAGATGTGGGAGGAAGCATAGAAATGGCATTTCACTTATCCTTCTTGTGCCTTGGTGGGTCTTTGAGAGGCCAAGTGATTTCTAGATTGTGCAGGCTTCACTCAGTGATGTTCTCTCCCCGAGGTCTCTTCCTGTTTTTCCATCCACTGTTCAGACTGTCTGTCCCTGCAGAACTAGTTTGTTCTTCTTGAGATCAGTCACACCAAAACAATTGTACAGAATTAGAATTTTTAACTGTGTCTGTCAACTAGTTTGGGGTTTGCTGGCACTTCTCTCCCACTGCCTGTGAGCTCATTCTTCATGAATTTTATCTGAGGTAAAACCAAGAGCTTTTATCTCAGTAATCTTAAATTTGGCGTATATTTTAAAACTGAATCCTTCTTTCTATGAAAGTTATGAAACTACCTTATTTTCATGGCGCTTCCTTATAAAGCTATTGACCCAATTGTATGACATTTTAAAGGCATTTGAAATTTAGAAATGGATTTACATTTTACAGTATTTCTGGTTTGCTTCTTTGTTTAAAAAAGCTAGAATAAAACTTCAGTCTTTTTTGTTAATGATTATTTTAAACATATATAAAGAAGTAAGGAAAGAGAGAATGAGAATAAATTGCAGTATTTTTAACATGTCCAAAAATATATTTTCTATCTGCCTCACTTCAGAATGACCCAAATGAATGTTGTTTAAACTTGGCTTGTTTTGTAGGTACACTTGAGAGCCTGGTAATAAATCAAATGCCTAACAAGTTAGTTCAGCAGTTTCAAAGTAGTATGTATACATACAGAGACTGAATATCACTTGTGCCTGATCCTCACTATTTTTGTCAGTTGAGATCTGTCTCCATTCTCATGGAAACCAACTACTGATTGACAGTAATGCTGTGAACTTCCACTTATTAGCTAATGTGTTTTCACCGACTTTTCATGAAACTAGGAGCTGCGTGGAGCATTATGGAATATTCACAGAACAAAATTCCAGAGGGAGAGGTCTCAGGGTCAGAAGGAGGGAGGGAATAGAAGACAGATGCCAGATTGCCTGTAGAGAGTCCAAGCATGTGTTTTTGTTTGTAGCAATGATGCACATGCCTTTTGTGGGTGCAATTATTGCATCTCCCTTTGAAAGTTTCACCATAAATCTGTTTCTCAATCTCCCTTCATTTTTGACCCAAATTAACCTCTTTTTTCATACAATTCTGTTACTTAACCTCGGTTTCTTTTGGGAATATCCATGCACCACTATGTAGTAGGTGTTCTCTCCTGATTTTTAGAGATCACTCTGAATTCAAGTCTTCCTTCTGGACAGGTTTAATTCCTTGAGTATTTCTGTCTTTTCATGATCTTCATGCACTGGATTTTGCATTTCACTGAGTCATTGCAATGAACACCACCACATGAGTGAAAAAAATAATCCGCCCTTTATTTTTGGCCTCTGCCTACCATCCAGCTTTAAGAAAAGGCATGCAATCTGTAAGTAGATGAAAACTGAGACCCTAAAGTATTTGAATATCCATTTAACATATCGTGACACTTTCCTTTTAATATATCAAATGCTTAAAATCTGATTTCTCTTGTTCTAGCAACAGCTTGTCTTATTTGAGTGACACCTCGGGTCTAATGAAGCTGACTGCAGGTGACTCACAGCTAACTATGCAACAGATGTGGGGTGAAAGCTTTTAGCAGCCATGCACCTCCAAGTGGGAATTCCCAGCCTGTAGTATCTGTGACATTGATACCGCGCTATTTTTCCATGTCAAGGCTCAGGCTTCATTGTGGACCTGACAGGTTCAAAGTCACATAAGCTACGTCTTGTCGTAGAGTGTTTCAGAGAAGAAGGGTTTAAGCGTATTAGCATTTATTAATTTTATTTAGGAAATGGTAAAAAAAATAAAAATGCATTTCAGTATTCTTGTACTCTTAGGGAGCTTTTGTGAATTTTCTAACTATAGCCTAATCCCTAGGCTGGGATGCTAGCAAATGTGCTTCAGCTTGCTAGGTGAAAAGATTGCAGTTAAATGCAACTGCTAGTTGTGTGGTGTCCGACTGAGCAGAATATGCACTAGTTTTAAATGTAGTCTAAGTTACCTTGTAGAGCTAAGTATCAGAATACCGAGTCGTATCTTAGTATGTACAAAGTCAGGAACTTTCTGTGGCTTCTCCTTCTGGAAAGAGAACCCCTTCGATAGCTTGGGAGCTTGTTCTGGGGAGAAATAACATGTTACTTACCGTCTTCCCCAAATGCTTGAGGTGCGTCTCGTGCTATGTCCTGCAATGTGCAGGACTGATGCTGGGAGAGTAAGGGCTGCAGCATAGCTCACAAATGTGAGCCTTGCAGTGCTGGGTTACTCGAGGAGGGTCAGATGGGTTGGCAAAGTTTCGTAGTTTCTGGTGTGCTGCCCACAGTGGTTTGAAGTGACTGCAGCCTGCATCGGTTCTGCTAAAGCTGAGTGGTAGACTTCATCCCACGTGGGATGCAACCAACTGAATAGGGTCGGTCACTTGGGGTAGCTGTTGTGTATGGATGCCCATTGTCCTAAAGGCACCGTGAGCTTAGCAGACTCCAGCCAAGAGCTCTCTGCAATGCTATTTATCAAGAAAGCCATTCTTCTGAGCTAGAGGTGTGTATCTGGGCCCTCAAAAGAGAAGTAATTTAAATGCATATATACGTATTTTTATTTTATATGGGACGAAGTCGCCTGAAGCCTGTTTATTAGTTAATAACCCCCTCCAGGTTACCGTCTCTAATCTTGTAGTGAAATTGAGTTAATAAATCCAAGATATTATTAAATAAAGTAAGTATTTAATATTACTTGTCCTCTTTGAATCCAAGCTGCAATACAACAGAATTTCATTTTATAAATAACACCTTTCGTGCTAGCACCACAGGGCATGATTCAAAAGAATCTAAATAGAACATGAATGCTGTAATCAAATGCAGACCCCAGGAAGGCAGATTAAAAAGGCATGTTGCTGGTTAGTGCAGCAGACAGGGTAACTATAGCAGGTCACAGCAGAAAAGCTAGTTACAAAAACAAGGGCACAATCAAATGAAAATTGTTTGCTTGCCCACTCCAAAGCATGACTGGCTGCTTCTGCATCCATGACCTATTTTTTTTAATAAAGGAAGATTTTGAGAGGTTGTTACATTTTAATTGCTTTGTACTAAACAAGAAAACAAAAATCTCAACTCTGTGTTTGCATCTGGAGGACACTAGAAGAATCTCTATTTATAGAGATACTACATCTGGAGAAGACTTTTCCACTAGGTTTATCTCATCTCTCTCTGCTTATCTCATCTGTTTGCTTCCACTGCCAAAGGCTGTGTATCTCCTCCTATACAGAGGAACATATAACAGAGGGGAAACCTGCAGAAAGCAGGGCAAGTGTTCAGTGCTGAGGGCAGGACTGGCAGGGGCGAAGGAAACTAGTGTCCAAATTCTGGGAAGCCCAGGATCCAGAGGCAGCCCTATCATGGTGTGAGTCCCCTTGTATTGCTGCCTGACCTGCTGCATGTGTCTGGCTTTCCTGCCTATGCTGTCTTGCTATCTTTTCTCCTTGAGGGTGTCGCAAAGGTGGAGCAGAGGTTAATGGAGCAAAAAGCAGAATTAACCTCCTTGTGCTTATCTGCAGCTGCTCCCGCGGTCTGGTTGCAGTGTGGCCTTATTCTAAGCACAGAGACTAGCTGCGTGGAGGGATGCATGAAAGAGAGGAGAGAAAAGTCAGGGTCTCTAAATGCTCACCTGCCCCTGCTGGGTTTCTTCCTCTTTCCTTTGCTGTTATGGGGGAGAGCATCACCCTTTTTGAGACTTGTCCTCTCTAGACTGATACAAGGTAGGCAGAGAAACCCTTAGGTCATACTATTGTTCTTGAAAGGATTCCGTTCGGCTCTGTATTTTCTATGCGTGCATATGTAGAACTGCAGCCAGATGCATTCAGTCTTCTAGTTCAAGGGCTAACAGCCAAGTCAGGAGGTAAAACTCTGATTTTATTTATATACTTATGTGTGTGTGTGTACAGATGTCTCCATTTATATTTGTGTGTGTAACATTGTTACAAATATTACAAAATATTATACAGAGAAAGCACGTGTTTTAATTAAGTACCATCTCTGAGACTTCCAGTTACTTTGAATATAGGCCCCAAGAAAAAGGAACGTCAGTACAGTTGCTTCACCAAGCTATGTAAGCCATGAAAATATTTTTGTAGACAGTCTATTGCTTTTACTTTAACAGGTAGGATCAAACTAGCATAATGCAAGTAATGAGTGACAAAAAGTAGTCTGTAAACAGTATTACAGAAAAAACAAACAAACAAAAAAAACCCAAACAAAAAAAACCTAAATAACAACAACAACAAAAAAACACAACAAAAAAACCCCACCTTCCAGAGTGGTCTGCTGTACTCAAGGTAAATGAAATATTTAGTGGTAGCAGCAGCAAAAGATGAAATATGAGCTCTTGCATCCCAAGTTATTAGTGACCTGTTAAAAGACAGCCTGAAAAGTGCCTTTACCAAATTAAAATGTTGAAAAAGGGCACAAATGGAAAATGTCAAAATAAAAAATCGGAGGAAAATGATTGTCCTCCTGGCTCTTATTATTTTGCAGTTCTGAGGCTGCAGCCACGGCCACTGTTATCGGTAGTGAAACAAGAACGACACAATTCAGTCTCCTGAAATCTGTAATGGAAATAAGACAGTTGGAATTTGCTGAGATTTTGATCACAATTGTGTGATCAGTTTTCTGCATGTGGTTTTTTGTTTAGTCTATTTTTCAGAAACTTCATAGGGCTTCTGGTTTGTTTTTCTTTTTATATGGAAGATTTTGTTTCTCTGCTCCCTGTTTTTATAGTACAGCCATCCCTAATGCTTAATGATACTAAGTAATAAGAATGCCTGAGTGCTTAATTTGATGTCTGCTATTGATATCAGGACTGCTTAGCAAATGACTTACTAAGCATATATACTGCCCTCACTTCCATCTATGTAAATCCCCTAGAGGCAGCTAAGGTATTGGGAACCTAAGGTCAGCTGATCCTCCTGCTAATTATGTTGCCTGCTTAGAAATGAAGGTTTTCCTCGGCATGGGCAGGAATTATATTTTCAAATTCCATTGCGTTATCCTTTGCGCGCCACTCTGCCCTCTGAGCACCTGTTTCTCTGGACACCTCTCAGGAGTAAGATTTCACTTGAAATAGTTAAATTTGTCTCAGTCGTCTTAAGTATTTCTGGCATTGCTAGGAAACATCCAAGTAGGGAGAGGTGAATGATGAGCTGATCTGTCAACGAGCAAAGCGGTTCTTAGTGAGGTCAGATCAGCCGGCAGCTCTCTCTGTTGCCTAAAGTCCTTTCAGGCTTAGGACCTCTTTGGTATAAGTATGTATGAGCTAGATGGTCAGATTTACAATTTGCCGATGAGTCTTGTAAAACGGAGTAGACTCTCCCCCTTCCTGCAGCTCCCCCAGTGGTGTATCGGTGATGTCATTTCTTCTCTGTCTTAAGAAGTATCCTGAAAATGCTTCCTTCTTTATTTTAAGATCACCTTGGTATTGTAGAAGTACTTTAACAATAGTTTTCCCAAAAAGTTCTGAGCCTGAAGGAGCTGTGATTTACTATAAATTTTGCATTAAAGGCTCTCTCTTTTCAACCATACTCAAGCCTGTGTCTGCCATACCCACCTGCATCATAGACTGATTGTTGCTAACGAGTCTGTGACAGCATTGCTTTGCCAGCAAGAACACACAGATGTAAAACTAATTAGTTTAAAAAACATGTTTTCGTTTGTGTCTTGCGAATACGGTAGTCCTCAGGAATTTGAAAGATTAGACAATTTTTTTTCAGATTTGGGAAGCTAAGTTTTGGGGTGTGCACTGTACACATTCAGCATTGCAGCTTTGTGTCAAATGGAAGAGTCACCTAGAAACAAAGTACAGATTGAGACTGACAGGGCATTTTCACTTATCTCATGATCTGGTAGCCTTTTTCCCCGCTTCTCCTCTGAAGTAGGTCCTCACTTGCTGTACTCTGCTTTGTTAGTCATGACCCAAAACACAGCATTGCCAAGGACCTCAGTTCTCATCAGCAATCTGTGATCTTTTAATGCCGTACATGTGAGGCAGGTTTAATAAGCTCCCTAATAATGACTTGTAGCATACTGATTTCTCGTAGACTCGGGCCATCCCCCATCTAGGTCTCCAAATGTGCTTGATAAATTATTTGAATTACTCTTTCAATTGCCATCTGTAGTTCCTCATAAAGAGGCTGCTATTTGCCGTGCGTTGTGCCAAATCATGCAATAGTTTTTTGCAAAGCTAGGGACTGTACTGAAATCACCAAACTCATGTCACTTGTGAGCTGCAGCATGATAACGTGTTAGCTTTAAGCAGACTCCACTTGCAATCTTGTGAGATGAGAACGAAGGCGTTGGAACTCCGGCCCATAAATTTCAAAAATTATCAGGAGGTATGAGAGAAGTTCATGTTGCCTTGGGTTTTTTTAAAACACATATAGAAAAATAGTCTTATAAATAAGCATCATAAAATGCATAAAATGTTCATGTTATGCATACGTATACATATATATACATACATATCCATACACACACACACATATATATACATATACTGTGACCTTCTCCTTTCCCTTTCCTTGAACTTCCTCCCCGAATGTGTCCTAATGGCGGAGCGATGGTCAGATCTAAAGAAACTGGAATAGTGACATCTGTTGAATTTGGACAGTTGTGTTTGTCTACTGGGAAATCGCATGAACTTCCCAATTATTTTTTTTTTAAATTCGCGTTGCCCTTCACCTCCGTCTCCTCCCCCTTCCTCCCCTCCCACTCCCTCCCCCCCCCCCC